>JAZKJV010009430.1:0-266477 GCA_037367405.1 Ottelia alismoides
TGGTTGTTGTTGACTCTACTGTTGACCCTGGTATGAGGGTGTCGAGGACCCATGCTGTGGCTATTGGGAGTACTGGGGCTGTTGTTGTTGGGCACCATGCCCTACCTATGCGGAGTCTGCTGCTGGGATAAAGCACCTCCAGTGGACCATCAGAATCTTGGATGATTACGACGGATCTCAGGTTGCTGTTGGTATGGGGACTATCAAATCTCGTTGACTTCCATCAACGTCTCCTATTGCTAATGAACTAGCAGGGGAAGGGACACCAAGGGCTGATCTGGATGATACACCACCAACTGAGTATCTGAAGAAGGGGGTGGTGGCAACTGGTAATGCGAGAGTGATGGGATCGTCTCCGCCAGAATGTGATGGACCTGATGGTACGAGGCGGAGGGCTGAGATGAACTGCTCCTGGATCAATATGTGGCTTGGAATGTGGCTGAGAAACTGTCTGTGCATCTTGGAGGCACATGATCTAGGTCTTCAGGTCACTCAATGTTGGGGTCATCTCTTCAATCTTATTGAGCTTGCCAAGGCCTAGGTACGTCTTTTCTCGATAATCTCCATCCAGTCCAGCTTCTGGCTAATGATACCCATATCGAGAATTGAATACTCTGCTAGTGTTGTTGCCGCAGAAGAGGAAGAAGGATCGACCTCAATACGTGATATCCTTTAAAATGAAGTCTCCTGGTGGGGAGGCTTCCCCTGAGTGTAAACCTGGGTTTGGGACATCACCGTGTAGATTTCAGCCATTTCCTCGTATATGGCCCAGACCTGGTCTTCATACTTGGCGAAGTAGGAACCTCCACAAGAGACGTTCACTTGCCCCTGCAGCTTAGGTGCAGCCCACAGAAAGAAACTCTGAACGAGGTTGGTCTTGCTGATGTCATGGTGAGGACACCTATAGATGAGCTCTCGGAATCGATCCCATGCTTCATGGAACTGTTCATTGGGGATCATGGAGAAGTTGCTGATCATTAATCTAGTTGCATTGGTTCGGCCGAGTGAGTAATACTTGTTCAAGTACTCGGTCTGGAGCTGCTCCAAGTAGTGGCAACCCTTCCTAGGTGCTTCAGCTAGAAGGTCTTCAATCAACCAAGGAGAACGGGAAGGCTATAATCTTGATGGTGTCCTCGTCCACTAGCCTGTCGTGGATGGTGTTTCAGATCATCTCGAATTCTTATAGTTGGAAGAGGGGCTTCTCGATGGCGTGTCCTTGGAATTTGGGCAGTAGCTGGATCATCTGGGGGCGAAGCTCGAAATCGCCCAGGATGGCTGAAAGTTGGATCCATCTGTGAGTATGGGTTGCACCAGGGTTGTGCAACTGCCTCATGGTGTGTGCTGGCCTCTGAGGATCTCGCGGCTTATCCTGGAGTCTATCATCTGCTTGGCCCTTCTGGAGTGATATCCCTCCACCACCAGTTGGTATCTCTGGCTCTTCTCTCCCAACTCACATTTGTGTGAGCTCTCTCCTCACTTCTGCCATGAATATCCCATGGTCCATGATCTATCTCTACATGGTTTCCAAGGAAGCTATCAGTGTCTTGTTGATGGCTTCATGATCTAATACAAACGATGAAGTCTGAGGCTGATCATCGGTCCTGTCATCACTGGCCATCTCTTCCGGTCTCTGCAAAGGCAAAATACCCTAGCTCAGGTGCTGTCAAATGAATGTATAACTGTGCTGGAATTTCTGATTGTACCTTAGGATTAGAAGAAGGGTAGTCGAGGGGGAACATGGTGGAGATGAATTCAGGTTTAGAGAGCAGGTATGAGTTCTCTAAAGCTGCCCTAGATGAACGGGGGGTGCTGGAAAGAGGTGCTGCTAGAGGCAACCTAAGAGACCTATTACCCATCATTTTGATGTGAGGATTTAGGAAGATTTGATCTGGACTGAAAGCAAGATGAGAAAACAAACCCTCAGTTTACCAACTCAACTTTGTGTGATGATCGTGAAGCTCGGTTGTTTATCTTGTTAATTTGTATTTTTGGTGATAATCCAATCTTAGAGAGCAAGTTTAGTGAGCTGTTAGGAGCATGATTCTCCCTGGAAGACTGGCCCGGATTCTTACGACTAATTACACCTATTTTCAGCCAGTATGTGTGTAAGTATGGATCATTTATGGCTACCCGATTTACTTGAGTACGGATCCTTACACAATATCCTCTAAACCACCCACTCTGCTAAGGAAGTTTGGACCATTTATTGGCTACCCGAAAATCCTCACTGGAGAATATCTAATCGTTTTTGTTAGAACTGGTAGTCTAAAGAAAGTTCAAGCATGGATTTATCCTACTCTGTGGTCTCTCAACTTCGAGCATGTAAAATTAGACAAGGAAGGGGTTATTCTCTCCAAAACAAAATTTTTGAAGTTAAGTCTGGTTTAGGTCAAGTGTGCTTTAGCAATCTCAATTTTATTGGTTATCTCTTTTAAGTTTCTGTATGAAACAACGTCTAGCAACTTTTTCGATTTCCATTTTATTTAAGTCCAATGAAACAGGGGGGAGGAAGATGGAAAAGCCGATGCGCGATAAAATCAATGATGCATGCAAAGTGAGAAACACGTACCTTACTCTAGCAATCTACAGGCAAAGTGATCCGTGCATAAAATTAAAGATAAAATTTAAACTAATCTAAATTATGCACGAGGAAATCACCCTAAGATAATAAACTTTTATTAACGAGAAGAACCAGTGCTAATTAATTAGAAGAGAGACCTGAGTCCGATCTTAGATGACGATCGGTGCCCACCATAGTGAGTCCTGCAAGCGTTGTATACAACCTCTCGTGGCACGTAGTCTATATCCAATTAAATTAGCTTTTTTGTTTGACTAAGTCAATCGTGATCTATAGGAACAAATATTCTATTAGGGTGTTTGGACCCTAGTGTCTACCGAGCTCAACCAGAATAAAACCTAGGTGTGGGGGCTAAAACCTCAGAAAACAAATGAAAATAAAATTCGAAAAATCATGAAAAATCTGGTGAAGTCCCCCGAGTGCACCGGCACTCGGCAAAACATACCTAGAATAATGGTCTAAGTGTCCAGAAGAGTGTCCAAGAGTTCTAAGTTATTACAATAATTTTTGCAAAAATAAAACTAAACTAAATTCTATCTAATATATCTGCCTCTGCTCCTCTGCTCCTCCTCAGGTGCAGGTCCCTCCAAAGTGAACCTAGTCGTCCTCCAAGTGATCCCTTGCACAAAAAAGCAAAAAAAACATGGTCAGAAATTAGATATAAAAGAGAGAAGCAAATAAAAAAGAAAACCGAATCAATGAAAATTCTAATTACTTAGTCGTGCTCTCTGGCAACGATGCCATTCTGATAACTCCAAAGACCGACTAGGAATAAGTGCAAAATAAAGTTGTCATTACGACCCAATCAATTAATGTGATTAACGAGAAAATAAACCACTAATAGATCAAACAGAAAAATCGAGTCATTTTGCTACTTTTATTAACCTAGTACATCGACCAGGGTCGAACTCAAGGAGCACAATTATAAACTAAGTAGTTGATTTCAGAAATCAAAGAATTGTTATTGCTCATTTTAGTGGTTTTTAGTTTTTCAAATTCTTAATTTTTCAATATAAGAGAAGTATGAACAAAAGATAAAATCACACATAAGCAATCTTTTTGTATTTTCAAAGGGGTCAAAAATGCTCTGAAAGTTAAAGTAAAAATATTTTTGGGTTTTATATATCTTACAGTGTTTTTGGTAACTTTTTGTATTTTTCAGATGTCTTGTGATTTTCTAAAAATCAAATAATGACAAAATAAGCAAACAGTGCACAACCAGGGATGTTTTGAAATTTAGAAATGGGTAAAAGGCTCAAAATTCCTGGAAGTGATTTTATGATAAACTAGACAGAATTATCTACAAACAGGAACTGGAATTACAATTTTTGGCATTTTTTGTTGCATTTATATGATTTTTATAAGTTTTTTAGCATTTTGCAAATTTTTAGATTTTTATAAGGTATTTTTCAACAAATTGTGTACAGAAGCTAAAAGATAATAAAAGATAATTAAACAAAATTTTATATAATTTTTAAATGATTTTTCTAATTTTTATGGATTTTCTAAAACAAATAGGGACTTTTTAGGGTTTTTTGAATTTGTAATAAAAGAAAATGCATGAAAATCAACAAGAAAAAATCACCATAAATAATATATGCAACCAGGAATCACAACTATTTTTAGGCAATTTTTGGAGTTAATTTGCTACTTATTGCAATTAATAAAGATAAGTAATTAAAAACTGTTCACAGGGACCTAACTATAATTACTTTAAGTACTGCGGGCTGGCAAATAATAAGTAATTAAAATTCAAGGGTCATTATGCAATTTCTTCAAAAAAAAGCACGTGCAACACGTGAAACCAGACCCACAAGGTTATATATGAAATTTTCAAAACATTTCATTCATTCCATAACAAATTCAAAGCGTAGGAGAAGATATGCAAAAACACCAAAACACGCATGAAGCTACACATGACTTCAGTTCAGATGGACTAAAGTACAATTACAAGGTCCTTTCTGCAAATGTTTTTAACTATAGAATATTTTATTACACTAACATTAAATAAAGCAAAAGGTGAGGGCTAGAAGGAAATATACCCTCACAATGGGCGTCGACACAAGACGTTGATCTGATCTAGCATCTTGGACTTGGCACGAACAGACGACTAAGGAGACTTCACTTATAAATGAGCAGTCACGATCTGACGATACCGCTTCGGCGATATGTGGCTGGAAGCCACTCCTCCTGATGATCGGAAGATCAGGGGGGGTCTCTAGAACAGATGCATGAGATTAGATCTGGGAGACCCCCCCGATCCAATGGTATGGAGAATGTCGGGAAGAACAATGAGGAACTCACCTTCGGCAAGTTTTGAGAAGTGACTATGTGGACCATCGTCGACCTCCAAGGCTGCTCAGATGGGGAGAATGGAGTTGGTGACTGTCTGAAGCGGCTTGGTTTTTCAGAAGGGTCCATGGCTTCGAGGTTAGTACTAGAGATGCGTAGTGTTCTGGAAGCGTTCTGAATGAAATGCAGGTGTGAAATATCCTCCAGAAAGGAGGTCTTTGGTCCTGCATGAAAATGGTTGGCTCGGAGAGGGAACTCCGGCGAAGGGTTGAAGCACCAGATAAGCGAAGGGGGATGCGGATGAGTTAGGTCCTGCATTGGGTGAAGGAGTCGACCTGAGATTCGACCCAACCCGATGGTTGGTCGATGGTTAGGATGTAGAGCGAGATGAAGAAGTGAAGTACGAGGTATGCGAAGTGTACATCGGGTTGGAGCAGGTGATCGATCAGGTGAACGAGATGAAAGTTGATGCTCTATTTAGAATGGAAGAATCAAGTGAAAAATGAGCATTCGTGAGCAGTAAATGGTACCTTCATGTGTATGATGTCGCCTGGGAGGGAGATCAAGAATATCAGGGGTCAAAGCCACGATGGACGGCGTAGCCAGAGGCTGAGCTCCTTGCGGCGGAGCATGGCGTAGATGCCACCGGACCTAGGGCTCACTCGCTTCCAAACCCTCCCTACTACCTCTCTCGCTCTATTGTCACTCTAGGAAAGGGATATGGGCTCAACGGAGGTGCTGGAGCAGCCAAAGATAGTAGAAAAGGAAAGGGTGCATATGTTTTTATAGGTACTTCATGTTCGAGAAAGATTGATTGAAAGCACGTGAATCGAGGTGCGGATCCTAAGGATGATGTTCGGGCAAAGATCAGGGATCCAAGGTGTTCAATCGGGACAAAGGAGCGAGGGCCAATTCGATTGGGTCAGATCGGAATAATAGAGTGAAGTCAGTGCTAAACCAATCCTGGGGAAAAAGGAAGAAGGGGGGACTTGTTGGCCATGGTCAACAATCCCTACTGGACCAATAGGAAGCGACACAGAATGGGGACAAAATACACTACGTGACAAAATAGGAAAATAAGTGATTTAAATTAGAAATTAAATAGTAAATGAATGTAAAATAAAAATGATTAAAATAAATAATGTTTATTATTTTCCAAGTTATTTTTTTGTGATTTTTAATTATTTTTATGAAATACATATCATATATACAACATGGAGTATTATATATAGGTATAGTATATCTGTATATTTTATTTTATAATTTTTATATTATTTTTTATATAAATATCCTTTGTTTTATATTTTATTTATTTATAAAATAATTTAAGGAGTATAAAATCATTTTTATTTGATTTTATAAATTAAGTAAAAGTATAAAATAAATAGGTATATAATATTCACTATTGTGGTTTTTGTTTTATTTTTATTTTATTTTGTATTTTATAATTTTCATTTTATTATTAAGGACATGTATAAGTGTTTTAAATACAATATGTACAAAATTGGAATTGAAATAATTAAATATAGATATTTACAGGTATAGGTATCATGTGACTATACAAAGCAACCCATAAAGCCAATTTTTACAACATAATTTAAAATTTATGAAATCACCTTCATTTTAAAGATTATTTAATTTAGAGTCCATTATATGTGATTTTGGCAGAATTAGTGTTCATATGGAACTGGAATTGATCTTTAAAGTTCTTGTATTGTGGCTTTTGGATGAGTGGTCTTATTCGTAATATATAAATTATTTAATTTACAAATATTTTTATTATTTAGAAAACATTTTTATGTACAACTTTTATTGAGAAAATGATTTATTTTGAGATCTTTTATTGATGAATAAAATAGAAGAAGTGATATGTACATAGAAAGCATAGTGAAGAATATACAAGGACCCTATCTCCCCCTACTTTATTCATTGTCGATCAGGTCAATGATTAACCTTCTCTCGGGGTTTGGGTCAGTATGTACTTATTTTATAATTACATCATTCTTTCTTTTTCTTTTCTGTTTATTCTTTTATTTTTAAAAAATATGTGTTAATTATGCAATATTAACAATGCAATGCACTGTGATAATTAATGTATTTACACATTTTTATCGATGTTTTTGCTAAAAGATAAAGCTAAAATAAAAGAATAAAGAATGAAAATCAGAGATCCATCAGTAGATTTGACATGAGTTTCTCAGCTAGTGGGGTTGAAGAGTGGGACCTTCACATCGGGGCATGCTGCCCTTAAAGTTGTTTCAACAAAAAGTGGTGAAGCACGAGAAAGCGTGCATTGAAAATCAACATGCCTTTATCCCTTTTGATTTGATACTTTTGTATTCTTAGCCTCGGAAGGTGTTGAGCTTTTGGAGAGTGTCCAAAAAGTAATGAGCGGCAATGTAATGGTTCCTAGGTTTATGGATGTAGTGTTTAGAAGGATTGATTGCGCAAATCAAAAAGGACTAGCGGCACAGCTTGTTGCCCGCTTGCCGCCTATTCGATGTTTTGATGTTTGTAATTCGTCATTCTTATGTAATTTCAACTGTGTGATTGGCTGATGTAATATATAGCAAGCAGACTTTATAACTGTGATTTTTCAAATGGGTGCAAAGTGGTAAATGAAAATAGAAAGACCCAAGTTCTACAGAACTCCCTAAAGCCGGGCTTGATTTACATCTCAAATCCATGTTAAGTAAAAAAATCACGGCAAATTAAGAGCAACTTAGTCCTCATATGCAGTGATATATCATGTTTATCTTTAAACAAGCAACGAAAGAATAATAGAAATTTAGCTATTCCTATTTTCTTGCCTCCATGATGATAAACGGGTAGCCTTAGACCTGGCGATGAAGATACCTCAAGAAGCCCTTATTAAATATTCAAGATTTGCTACAGAAATCGGGTAGTCTAATCAAAGCCATGGTACCCAGCATTCGAAGATGGCAACAGAATTGGCAGCAAATTAGAGCATCTCTAATCCTACTTACTAGTTTATAATGGGGTCAGTATGAAGTTATACAAACCCGAGTTCTGGAGAGCTCCCCTGAACTCAAGTTTGTTTATGCTACTCATAAGAATGAGCTCACACAAATCCTGCTGCTTTATTCTACTCAGAAGAATGAGCAAAATAAAAGATCAACTTCTCCTCGTGATTTAGACGCTGTGTATACAGTAATAAACCCAACAATGAAGGATGGAAACAATATAAAGAGGATTTTGAATTGATTAATACGTATTAATGGATCACCATTTTTATATGTAAAGACTGCTTAAACGGGATTGATTGAGTAAATTTGTGGATCAGCAATATTTTTTGGTATCAGTATAATATATAAGGAAAAGCCATTTTTGGATCACCATTATGTTATGTTAGATTTCAGAACCATAAAAAGTTAACAAAGAGGATAGTTCGAGTTAAACCTTGTCTTTCTCAATTATACAAATGCAAGCATTCATACTTCGCATCATAGAAATGCAAAAAAAAAGTAAACGATTTGCAAAGAGATAAACTTCATAGTATGAAATCCGATACAAGCATAACAAAAAAACTTTATGTGAAACTACATGGTATAGGGAATATTCTCCAAAACGTTTCGCAATGCCATAGGAGCATTAGAGTTACTTTTTGAAGTATGAGTCTCTAAAAGAAGAGACCTCCCAATTAGAGTCCGATCCAACGATTATTTTCTCACGAGCGCAAAGATGGCTCGTGTAGCTTGCCATGAACTTTGATATTAACTTCTTTTTGAATTTATCAATGCCAAGTGAAGTTCAAGATGGTCTCCATCTCTTCATTTTCTCATACGAAATCAAGTCCTTCTTCACATATGATACGCACGAAGAAGGTTTTATTCTTTCACGAAGTTATGCAACAATGTGGAGATGGTGGAGGCATAATGGTTGATGTGTAAGGTTTCTCTACGGAGGAGAGAAATGGCCGAGAGAGTTCTCAACTCTCTCTTCTCTTTCTCTCTAATCTCTCAAGGCAATATGGAATTGGTGGAATGAATCATGTTTGCAAGAAAGAGGACATGCCCTCTCTTTTATACATGGGGGGGACAACCCATAGGAGTTTGAAGGCTATGGTTAGCACATCACAGAAGCATGAAGATCACATCACATGCGATCAAGAGCAACTAGTTGTACTAGTTTCAAGGGGCAACAGAAATTAAAAAATTTAATAATAATAGAACCACATGACATGAGAACCTTTCTTGTATCGTTTCATCAAGATCACCAACATATAATAGTATTACCTCTTGAACCATGTTAACGATCGTGTGTCTCTAAATGAAGAGACCTCCTTTCTCAAGTCTGATCCAACGAATGATGCACTTGCGGACTTGTGGATGAGACGTGTGCCTCCCATAATCTGATTTGATGTTCTGAGCATGAAACCTCTTCATTTCATATCACTAAATCAGTAGCCTTCCTAATGAGCACGGAGCTTCGAAGTAGAAGGAGATCAACGAGTAGTCAATCCGGCAACACAATGGTAGCACGACGACGGCGATGCTCTCAATCAACCCAAAGTGGACGACCACTAGGGTTGAGAGAGAGGACTTCTTAGACGCGTATGAGGAGAAGAGAGAGAGAGAGGGAAAGAGAGAGAGATTTATTGCTTTCAACTTATATGCTGATGTTGTAAGAGAAAGAGCTAGGTCTAACCTTTCTTTTATAACATATTGGATGGTAGAAATGTACTCCTAATTGAAATCAATGGCCATGATTTTGTTGCATAAAATTTGCAATAATAATTAATTAATTTAAAAGAAAATAAATATGTTGAATAATATTCAATAAATTTAAATTCAATTAAATCAATTCAATGTGGTATAATAAGGAAAGGAGGAGAGTATCCTTCCTCATTAGGGTGTACGACCATCAAGGAGTCCTACTCCTTATGGCCATCCATTCCTAATAAGGAGAGGAGCTACTTTCTTTCCATATTGACGAGATTCTCAAATCTCAACACAATTTCTGCATGTTAGCAACAATTTTTTTTGCTTAAATTATCACCAAAAAATTCAAATTATTTATGACAATTTCAACCATGCTATTAATAATTATGAATCTTATTCAACCACTCAATATAAAATGTAAATTACATCTACAATTAATTATACAATGTAGATCCAAATCACATTAACATTTAATTTCTAAATCATATTGACAATTAAATCTATAATTTTATTATAAATCATATTTATAATATTTTATGATTAGTGGGTAGTGAAATTCACATTAATCATATTTTGATAATCAAATCTCATTTAATTACCTTAGATGACACTTCTCATGTGTTCAAATAATATGGATCACATTAACATTATTTATGCCAAATAAATCATATTTAATCATCAATTTTCCATCGCTCAGATATATTGTCAGCAATAGAATGATTTTTGAACTATTTCAAGTGCAATATGCCTTCTCCGCAGATACTTGGAGATAAGGACATAGCAGTCCATATATAGTGACTTAGATATTGAGATCTCATCTCATATCTATATCTAGGCGACCTCTCAAAGATGTTTAATTAAATCAAACCGTAAATCTGGTTTTCTCATTACATCTTAATTGCATTCAGATTAATGTACAACATTTGGACTAAGATCATATTACTTATGAGAGGAGTCACTAAAATCCAAACATGTTTCATCACTCCCTCAGAATGGAAATGGCATGGTTATAAATTCATTTATGATCACATCACCCTCGAGTATTCCTAATAAATGTACATCTGCATAGTGGAAGAACTAAAATAAACAAGAACATTTATATCATATTTGAACAGTCTTCTTTAGGGTTTTATAATTAAGTTTTTCATTCGATCATTGAGAGTTGGTATCGATCATATGCTTTCCAAAATCATATATCATACCTATACATTCTGTCACGCTTCCAAAGCAAGACGACCATGCATGGAAGTTGGTTGGTCCAAATATCTCATGAGTAAGCTCATGTCTTCTGGTTCAACAACATAGGTCTTGGTTATATCGATACCGCTAAGTCAACTCTTCATAAATTCTAGATACACATATTTTATGATAATAATAATTGTTAATCATAAAATTGATATCATTAAGTACAAGTCCTAATCCAATTAGGACTTGTGAGTAGTTGTTGCGGATACATGGAGATCATGTTAGAGAAATCATATTATCCATGTATAGTGACTTGAAACTTGGATAACTATTCAATTTCAGGGTTTAGACTACTTCTGATAAAAATACGTCACTTACAAATATTGAGCTTGAGCTGAAATGATTCACACTATATGGGAGCTCAGCGAAATGCATTACACTCTCCATGAGCTCAACAAATGATAAGAGTGAAGAACTCAACTTCCAACTCCATTTCCAGTCATTGTTCAAACCTTTTGGAGATTAAAAATGAGCTGAGGAAGTGAGTTCATCTCCAGTTCCATTACCATTTCTCTTTCCAACATTTGAACATTGAAATTGAAATTAGAAATTGGAATTGAATCTCATGAAATAAGGCTTAATCTAATAAATTCTCATATCGTTAAAGCCATGAAGTGGTGTCACTAAAATCCATATATTTTCATCACTCCCTCGAAATGGAAGTATCACGGTAGATTATCTATTAAAATAGCTTTAACCTAGAGTATTCTCAATACTCCATCATCCTTCATACTGGAACATTTTGATATACCCGAAGTTCAAACCCATGTTTGATTGTCTCCTTTTTCGGGACATATCATTAGATTTCTCAATTTATAATTGGGTGACAATATTAATCATATACTTTCCAAAAGCATATATTAATATCTCGAATTCATGTCTTATTTCATTAAAAAAATAACCATGCATGGAATCCTACATGACATCAAAATATCTAATGAGTGAGCATTATCTCACGGTTCATCAAGTATGAGCATGTATGATTCCTTTGAAAGATCGTTTTTTATATATCCTCGTATGCACACCAATACGCCAGTATATGAACCTTAATTAGGTCTTCAACCTAATAGTCTATCTAATGTGTACGTTTAGATATATAGATATGCACTCATCTCTAATCAAAGGATGTGTGCCTGATCACTACAATTACGATTCAGGTCTTAGTTTATCTTGACCTCATCAAGTCTACTTTTTGACTTAATTATTCTGGCATCTCTGAATCACTATTCCTATGTAGAGGACCTACATAAAAAAGGTAGGTCCAAAATCAATTTTTAGAGAAAGATTGATATCTCTTTCTCATACTAGAGATCATTATTGAATATCACATGCTAATATCAGTTGTGTCCTTCCAACTATAAGGTATTAAATATGACCACGTTACATAACCCTAATTGTACAAATGGACTTATAATTTAAGTGCATTCATAAACATTCATTCAGATGAATGTGAGAACATAATAAATTTTATTGCATTAATGGTTCGCCAAGGGTTTACAAGTCCAACACACCCATCATGCATAGCACTACCAATAAAGGCACAAATAAATGTGAAATGTAAAATTGCAAGAGCAAGAAGATGGAGGTAACCTCACCCACGAAGTAGCCCACAAGTATGAGGATATGTAAACACAACAGACAAGGAGTAGAAGCTCGAGGAGGCGTTCATGACTACATGATGACCTCTTCCACCGCCATATAAATGAAGTTGGGGGCGATGATATCCCATGCTCATGGTATGAGGCCATGGTCAACAGACAGAAGTCATGGAAGAGACACCACAGTTCCTACAGACCTCCTCAGTATTCTATTTCACAACAAAGAGTATAGGTCCATGCATACATACCTCCATCTGCACCATCTAAAGTTGCAGCGACAGCTTTAGATGCTCCACAAAGACATCAAAACATGCGAAGATCATAGGGGATGAGTCTGCACCGCAATCTCTGCAACAAAAGGCCAAGGGAAAGATGACTATATAGGGACACATCCCACAAAAGAAGAGAAAGGAGAGGAGAGGGAACGACAACTTCACAGGAAAGGGGGGAGGGGAGGGAAGGGTAGTTGTTAGTGTGTGGTGCACCACTGGAATCTAGTTTAATTACGGTGGTCAAAAGCCACTGCTACTAATCCTCATCCGTCGCTACTTCGGCGATGCTAGGTTAAGTGTCGTATATGATACTCATGGTGGTTCTGGTTGACCACTGTAAATATCAACCATCGCATTCAATATAGCTGTCAAAAAATGGTAAATATCTATATGATGGTTGCTTGACCGCCGTATATAATCATTATATTAACAGTGGCCATGTTACCCGCCATATATATAAGTGACTTATTATATGCAATGGTTTCTTCAACCATCATTTATGAAGGGATTGTAAAAAAATAGCATAGAGGTTCTCCCTTGTGTTCTACAAAGTCACTTGTAAAATTAATATACATAGAGGGCTAAAATTCACGTGCAACACTCAAGAGCACCATGGCTCACAACCACAATTATAAATCTAAATTGCATTACAGAAACCATCAAATTCAATTACATATGCCAAAACTAAATATTAAAATGTATATTACTTACAACATATATATATATCGATACATTCTTATCTAAAAGCCTAACATATTCATAATAGGCTAGTACAACTAACATCGTAAATCTTAAGCACAGGTAGAGGGTAGGTCGTTACCGTAGTCTCAATGTGGAAGGGTTGGAGTCGAACTGCATGTGCTCCTCCCAGATAACTCAGCAATCATCATATACATCTCCTACATTGTCCGTGCATTCTACTGCATAGTCTGGGTGTTTTTGTTGCACAATCTGTCACATATGATCTTCCCTCCCATGTGACCTATCAAGGTCGCATCTCATATCTGCCATAATCCGCTTCAGCTGGTCAAACTCCTGCTTCAATGGATCATCGTCTCATCCATAGAAGCTCGACTTGGTGGCAGTAGGGCCACCCAATAGGACCCATCTAGAATGTTGCGACTATGGAGGGAAGACATTGTGAAATACCTCCTCACTCAAATGTCTGGATTCCAAAGAGCCTTGATCCGAAGGTGGTTGGCTATTGATGAACTCCATTATCCGTCCGTACATACGTTAACATTCTGACTATATAAGATATATATCTTTAGAGTTATAAGAATCGAATAAATCAATGATGACTTACGTGGTCTTCCCCATAGGTCTCATGAATGAAGAATGTGTTCCCCTCCTTATATGTGCTCTGTCGAGTCATCTCAAAGAGCTTAACATGGTTTATCTCATCCCATGTTGTGGTCTATACAAGTATATGATGATCAAATTCATATCCTCATTGTGTAAGCACGTTAGAACAGAATAACTTACTGCATATGTTTCATGTTGTCCAGACTAGTCCTTCCCAAGGTATGGGTAGGACTTGGTGCTTTATTCCTATTTCTTTTATTTTTCGCCTAATAATCTTACAATTTAGGAGAGCATACTAACATTATAAACCTAGGCATAATTTACAATTATAAAAGCATGACGTGTAGTTCATGCATTTCACCTTGAACTCGCCACTCTCCAAGTACTGGTACTTGGTTGGATGCCAATTCTGGGATGGTTTGACTAACACTTTATCCACCATCGTACATCGATCTTGGTGCTTTTAGAATTTTCAAAGAAGGTAAAATAGCGTATCAATTAAATCATCAACTTACCAAATGTATTGACCTCCTTTCCCCTCGCTCAGGCATCGCGATGTAGCTTTGTTGTCCATTGCAAGATCCCATCCTCGAGCTCTAATGCATCTCAATTTTCACCTCTCTTAAGAAAATAAATTACAGTATAGGAGATGAGAATCATATCATCAAAAACCACACTTTTGAATATGTGGAAAATTTTACTTTGTAAGTGTATCAAGGTCGAGCTCAAGGAACAATCTTCTTTAGTTGCATGGTTTCAAATTAACATAAATAATTAACTTTGCAATACTAATTTATGTGTCAGAAAAGATTCACATGTGAAATTAAAGAGTAATAGATGAAATCAAATAAAAAACGAAGAGAGGAAGAGATGGATTTGTAATGATGATTTCTAATCCCAATAAAAAGATGATCAAGAATATCCTCAAAATGAATCACGGATATAAGAAATAGGTCCAGGAAATGTTTATCAATGAAATTATGTTCTGGATAGCTATAAATATCTGCAAATCAAATCCCACGGCCCAATTGAGATCACATGTCAAACTGATCTTACAAGTCATATCCCAATATGTCAATCATTCCTCAATAATAATTCAATTCCATAAATTTTGAAAAATAATTAATCAAGCCTCATGAATTGAGTCCCTGTAGAGAGACTAAATTTCTCAAAAAATGAAATAGTTGAAATATGTCAAATTAAGCTTGCAAAGATTAATGTAATCCTCAAATAATAATTGACAATAAAAAATCCTCAAAATTATTTCACAACAAATATAAAAAGATAGAGCAGAAAATGAGTTTCGAAATGACATAAGAAATGCAAAATTTGATAAAGTATGAGAAATTTATTCAATATTGAAGTTCTAGGGACTAAAACGTAAATAAAATAAAGTTTCTATCTTAAAATAACTCCTGGGGGACTTATCTTTAATTATTAAAATCCGTTGGGACCTGGGTACGAAATTCCCAAGCAGGCACGTGTTTTTTGTGTGAGGAGGGCATAAAAGAAATTTACGAGAGGTGTAGCTGCCCTACTGTAAAAATGTCACATCCATGTGCCTCTTGCACGTGAGGGTTGAGTATGGAGAGAGCATCGAAGGCGAAGTCCACGTGGAGGAGAGCGGAGGATCTGAAGCAGCTTCGAGCACGTAGAGGCACGCGCAGAGGCTTAGACTTTGATCAGGGCCGTCAGATCAGAGTGATCTCATGGTTC
This sequence comes from Ottelia alismoides, assembly GCA_037367405.1. Lineage (NCBI taxonomy): Eukaryota > Viridiplantae > Streptophyta > Magnoliopsida > Alismatales > Hydrocharitaceae > Ottelia > Ottelia alismoides. The sequence goes on from JAZKJV010009430.1 coordinate 15,689, forward strand.
TGATGCGTGGCACAGATGAACGGTTGGTGGAGCCTCTGCAAGGTTGATTGGAGGATCTTGGGATCTCGTTCTTCGATCGTTGGATGAAGATCCAACGAAGACTATGCTTCATCGACCTCCACAAATGGTGGCAGAGAGGTGGGGCTTCGACGAGCTTCCCCAAGCTCCTCCTAGGTCCTGAGGGCTAGCTAGAGGTCCTGGCAGCTCGAAAAGGTGATGACGAGGGTGCTGGGAATTCTCCAGAGGTGTTGCGAGTGCTAAGGCATCGTTGCAGTGACTGCTCGTTAGCGAAAGGGGTCTTGAGAGGTTAGCGGTAGGGGTGTAAGAAAATTCTCAAGTTTGATATTCGTTCAGGTTCGACTCGCTAAAAGTTCGATTCAGATTCGGTTCGGAAATAAACGAATCGAACCTGAACACAATTTAGGCTCGATTAAATAAACGAACCGAACCTAAAAATCATAGGTTCGCTCAGGTTCGATTCGTTAAAAGCTCGATAAATATACACACACACATATATATATCTACAAATCCTTATCCGTAGAAGTGGACTTATTTTGAGATGAGTTGTTTTTATCCTAGGGTAAGTGAATTTATCTAGAGATAACTAGATATTTACGGGATAACTAGGTTTTATCTCAGTATAAACTATCTAAAAATAAATAGCCACATCATGTTTACAACATCTATCATCTATGGTCTAGTACTTTTTCCTTCTTTATCTTCAAATCACCAGAATAAGTACAGACATTACTTATCGAATATCTCCGCATTATTCTTATTCCTTATCCCCATCTGAATAGATATAAAATATATTATAATTATACTTTTTTCAAAGAGACGAATCCTTATTAATCTATTTTTTTCAAAAGAGAAGATGAGTTAGATAAAGAAAAAAACTAAATGAATATTTATTCTAACTGTAAATACACATATATATTTCCATTTCTCTTCTTTTCACTCCCTCTTATTAGAGAATTCTTAAGTTCGATATTCGCTTAGGTTCGATTCGTTTAAAAAGAGGTTCGATTCAGATTCGGTTTGAAAATAAATGAACTGAACCTGAACACAAGTTTAGGCTCGATTAAATAAACGAACCAAACCTAAAAAACATACGTTCGCTCAGGTTCGGTCCGTTTACACCCCTAGTTAGCGGACAAGCACGATGCGAAGGGAGATGAAATGAAGTCTAAGTCGCATGAAAGGGAGGGAAGACCTAGAGCTCTAAGTCCTTGCAAGACCTGGAGGTGAAGCGGGGAGGAGGAACTCGTGGAGAAGGGGACGGTGGACGGAGTCTGGCTAGCAAAAATCTGTGACATGAAGTGGAGATAGATAGACCCTTAGTAGGGGTGGAGATATGCTTGTATGTGAGAGAGAAATATTGGAGAAACTGAAAGTTGTAGAGATGATGGAGGTACCTGAGAATAGTGGGGGAGTACTGTGAGGTTGAAGGCAGAGTGAGGCGATGGAGCCTTAAGAACGCTCCTTGGTTGTCGCTCATCGTGCATGGCTAGCCATGAAGCTCTACAGCGGTTGAAAGCAGATCCGCGATAGGATGGATACACTGTAGATCACAACGGAGATGGTTTCTTTGCTCAACAAGGGGTGGTGGCATGTCATGTCAGAGCTCTTGTAGCTTAGTACGATCTACCTCAAGTGGTGGTGGCGATTAAGGTGGCAGGAGATGGCATTTTATAGGCAAGGGTGCATGTGGTGGTGCTAGGGTTTCGCAAGGCTGCCTTGATGGTTGCATGCGGAGGATTGAAGGCTTGAGGTTACGCGAGGGAGAAGGATGAAGGGGGCATATATTGACGGGTTCCTGTCATGGAGGGAGATGGAGGACGTGCTGAGTAAATGGGAGAAAAGGCTTAATTGTGGTGTGTAATGAAAGATGAGAGAGGTGATCCGAGGAGGAAGAAGCCAACGTGTCCTCAGATTTCCGAAACAAGTGACCCGGTTGGATCCATGTTGTGTCACGTGAGGCGTACATAAGGTGGGTTAACGATGAAGGCAGGAACTATTTAGACTGTTGGATCAGATCTGATCAAACAACATGGAGTGGGGGTGCACTAGGGGACAAAAACCAGTGATCGGGTCAGTTGAGGGCTGTTGAAGAGGCACAAGGTGGGCAAATGGGTGAAGGCCATGTGCCATGAACGTCAACCAGGTGGTTAAATAGGGAGAAAAATAAAAGAAAATGGGAAATAAAATACCTAATGAGATCTGCAACTTTCATGAAGAGCTAAAAAGCAAATGAAGTCATTTGTATAAAATACATTTTTGTATAGTTATTAATTTGGCAACTAATCCCCATATTTTTGTGCTTTGTTTATATATTTTTATAATTTTAATTAAGTTTTCATTAGTGAATTAATACATCTTACGTAATTAATCTACTTTTATGGATTTTTTAAGTTGGAATACTGTAAAAAAAGACAAACCAGTTAATCTATGTACAATATATACATGCTCAAATCTTCTCATTTTCTTTAGACTTTGTAATTTTTATGGGTTTTGTTCTTTATGCCAAGTTAGTTAAGGAATATAAATGAATAAGAATTAAGTTTAAATGCTAAGTATTTGTATATAAAATAATAGGTTCAAGTTAGGCCAAAATAGGGTTATTTATTTATAGATTTTAGCCCTAATTACTTGCATTATTAGTGAATGTTAATTAGTCAGTTTTAGGAGTTTTAATTAGTGATTTGTTAAAGAGATTTTGCTAAAGGTTTCATACATAGTGGATGAATCATGGATTCGTCAATCTCGGGATTGTCACCCAAGTCAAAATGTTCTATATATCACTCAACAAAGTAGATAAATCAGATATTCAACAAACATTGTAAATAACATCCTTAGTTGATCATGTTGATAGCTCATCTCAATTATTTTAGTGATCTGGCCATTGTATCCATCACAACCCGGCGACATGTTGCTCTTAACGAACACGTCAGATATGATATTTGCTTTCTTACAATTAGATTTTGAGTAGCTCTTGAATCTATAACCATTTATGATATATCCATTGTGCATGTGAAGACTCGCTAATCGACAGTGTTAATGAATTACTGTTGTAGTATATGTCCAATTAGCAATAAAAAAGAATCAAATCAAATATCTTTGTGAAGAGGACTAATTTTTATTTGTACCTGGGCAAGATCATGGTCGAACTCAAGGACACGAGCAATTCTCCAATTTAATCTAGGATTTAAATATATTTTAAGTGATTAATCTACGATTTATGTCATGTAACTGCACAAAATGCAATGCATGATATTTTTAAGAGATTTTCTATGCAATGCATGATATTAAATGATCAAGTAAGGATGCACAAAGCAACAAACAAGAAATGCACAAACATAATAACACTCCTAATTAATTAATTTAAATAACTTGTGAAATTAATTAAGGCATAATGAAAATTAGGGTATCAATGTGTCAATTAACCATAAAATAATTCAATTTTAGTTATATTTCTAGGCTAAAAGGAATTGTATATACTATGAATTTCAATGCATGTGAGATGGTTCAAATCAGCAAATATAATAACACCAAATTAAAGAGCATAAAAAGAACTTTCAAATGAAACCATACTCATTAAAAATAGATATCAGGATCACAAGTTATTACACAAACAACATAAGGACACAACTGTAATAAAAACTATTTTATTTGTTTACAAAAAGGTCCTCGCATGGACTTAATTACAAATATGTAGAACCATCTGGGTATGCTTTTAAATTTCAATAAAGGTGGGACTTATCAATAAATTTTAAATCATGAAGGGCTCGTCTGCAATTTACCCACCTGATGAAATAGGAAGATCAAGGGTCTAGATATCTCACAAGGCGAGAAATCCAGACACTGAGTTGACCACTTAAGGATCCCCAAATCAGTCAACAATTAACCCACAATAAAGTATATGCAATGAATATCAAAAATGTGGAGTTAAAATTTATTATAACTCTACATGCAAAGGTGTATAGGTGTAAATACAAGTAGAGGTCGAACACTGGGAGGCGAAGGGATGTATGTGTTGTATAATTATTCAATTCATTGTTCATGTCCAACCCTTATTGTTCTTGTGGGTTTTTTAATTTTATATTTTTTAATTAATTTATTTTATTTTTGTTTTTATAATTTTTAATTTGTTATATATATATTTACTATTTTTTTATTTTTAATTATACAATATAGATATGTATATATAAAGATATATATATATAAGAAGAGAGGGAGAAGTAATATAATATATGGATATATGTATATAGACATAAATATTTAAAATACGTAGACATAATATATATATTTTTGTTTTATATTTTTCTATACTTTTTTTAGAAATTTTATAATTTTTATGTATTTTTCAATTCAAAAAATGTCCACAATATGGACTAATTTAATAGGCCGAAACTAATTTGGATTTTAAAAATATCAAATAATTCCCAAAATTACCCAAATTAATTTTAATATGTTAATTATAAAAGAGAAAAACATATTTTTGGGATTTTTAAAGGGTTTTTCTATTTTTTTGTTGGATTTTGGAGCTTTTTGATTTTTTTTTATTTTTCTTTTTCTTGTTTTTAGGGTTTTTAATTTCTCGACTCTATATATATAAATACACTATATATAATTTTTTGTAAATTTTCAAAATTATTTTATAATTTTTTTGTATTTTTTAATTTAAACAGTACGAAAAGGACACCTTTTTCATTTTTAATAATTAGGGTAAATGCAAAAAATGTAAAATAAAATATGGGCGTGCAAGAATATTACATGAAGCATCTATCCTAATTTTCCTGAATTTTTAGGAGCACCATAGGTATTTTTAATAATTAGAAGAAAGACACTAAAATAATACAGCCTGACAGGGGCATTTTTGCAAATAAAATAACTATCAGGGACCTCTGAGCAAAAACACCAACAGAATAAACATTTATTTTAATTTTTTGGGCAATTTTACGATTAACAAAACCCGCCAGGGTTAAAGTGCAAAAATCACGCGCCTCACGTGGGACTGCACGTGAGGCGCGGAGGGACCAATATGTAAATATATAAACTACAAGGGGCCTACTCCAAATATTACAATTTACTTACAACGAGGAATTTTATTTATAGCATTAAAATATAAATACAAAAAGGCGAGGGATATATCTGAAATTTACCCCCAAAGGCGCGCGATCCAACAGCTGATCTTCGTCCACTTGACACGCGTCGCCTCCACGTTTGCCTATGCCACTTCGACGATGGGCGGTGAGGATTAGATAACCCGAGGTGATGTGACGGTCTGAGCGCTGCTCCATTGGACGGCTAGGATTAAACCTGGGACTTCCTCTTCATCCAACGGTGGAGAGGACGTCTGGAAGAACGGGGAAGAACGCTCGCCTGGGCGAGCTTCCTCCGGTGAGAACTCGTTGCTCCGCTGGCCTTTGCTGCTCCAAGGTGTCCCAAAAGCTTCCTGGAAGGGTCCTCTACTCGCTGGAGGTCTTGGATGGGTCAGATGACCACTGGAGCGCCCTTGCGAGGTCGGAGAAGGCAAGGTGCTCCAGGTACCTCCGACGGCCTGTAACTTCGTCTCCTGGTGCTTGATAGCACACCTAACTTGCTTAGGAAGAAAGCTCGGCTCGAGGCGATGCTCCTCGGCCAAAAACTGAAGCTGTTAGCACCAAAACGGATGAGGGCGGCGATGCTCCGGCGAGGCAGAGGAGACGAGCATCGATTCGCAGATCCAGTGAGGATCTGGTTGGGTTTGAGCGGTCTGGAGGTGGAGAAGGCGGTGGGGAACGGAATGAAGGTGAAAACGAGTCGGGAAACAGTGAAGGTCACAGTGGCGAAGTCGCCGGAGCTGAGCTCCGGCGAACTTCAATTTAACTAAATTACACTACTCTAATGATCTAAATGCAAAATAAAAGACATAAATGAAATGTGGGAATGAAAACCTACCTAGAAACGTAAATGCGCAGCTCGAACTTGGCTGGAGGGCCAAGGAGCAGGACGACTGCCGGAGCGCCGCCGTGGGCGCATCTCCTTCCTCCGCAAATCTCCACGACCTTCAGGGACCTCCAGCTGTCACCTGGATGCACGATAGACCGAAGGTGTGGGCTCTAGGGCTCGGGAAATGGCCAAAAAACTCGGAAGAAGGAGATGGAGTTATTTATAAACAGGAGGGGGCGCCCTTATTGACCGGTGAATCTCGAAGAATCTGGGCTATGTACACGCAAACAAAATGTGCGGCGAGGATCATGATGCTTCTGGGAGGAAATTCCATGAAGAGATCGCTGTCAATGGAGCATCAGATCGAGCGGGAAAAATGGAGGAAAATGGGGGAATGGACAGTTCTGACGGGAGTCAGAGGCGCAGGGGGGAGTTGACCGGAGGTCAACCTTCCCTAGCCTCTGATTGGTTCGCGTCGGCCAAATATTGACTTATTTATTACACGTAATAAATGAATTAATTAGATTTTGCTTATTAAATAAAAAATGTTTATTAAATAATGTAGTATTTATTTATGATTTTTATTTATTTTTTTGATGTATTTATTATGCTTTTATTTTAATAATGTATTTATAAGTATATTTATATGTATTTATTTTTATTTTGTTTATTTTTATTTTAATATTTTATTATTTTATTTTATAAAATTATAACTTATTTTTGTGAGTGTAAATATATTTTTATTTAATTTTTATAAGTTTATTTACATTTTAAAATAAATAGGTATATGTATATGTAGGTATACCTATAGGTATTTTACCTATATATTATGTATACTTTATTTATTTAATGTATTTTATTTGTTTTTAATTTGGATTTTTGTTTTGAATAAGTTATATGTAACATTGACATTATATAGATAAATAAAGAATAAAAGAATAAAATCCCTTTTTATTTATATACATATAGTTAGCATAGGTATTTTGTCTATGTAGCTTATAGACTTATTTTATTTTACAAACTCTTTTTGGTTTTCTTTTAATTTCAATATGTTCGTGTATTATATACATTATTTATAAAATTCTAAAAATATAGTTTTATAAAAATAGTGAACAATGAATAAATTGAATATTTTAATCAGGCAGATTGTACAATGAGGGCCAAAAACCTAACTTTCGCAGATGGACTCTAAAAATTATGAAACCAATTTTATTAAATAGTTCTTGGAAAGCTATATACAATTAAAGGTGAGTTTGGGTGATTTGGAGTTTTTATTTGCAAGGTATGGGTTTGTGAAGTTGAGATTTTGGCTTTTTATTCTGGGTATAAAATGTACACTGTGTATTATTTTTATAGAAACTCAATTTTGTATTTTTATTTACATTATTATCTACAACTTTCATGTACAAAGTTTCTTTATTTGATGAATGAATAATTATATACAAAATAGGTGTCAAGAATGCATTAATAAATGAGGTATTTATTGTATAATTGGCCCTTATCTCCCCCTACTTTATTCCTTGTCGACCAATTCCATGCTGGCCTTGGTCTCGGGGTTCGGGTCATAAAATATTTGCAATATTTTATTCCTTTTTCTTTTATTCTCTTTATTCTATAATTTTGGCATTAAAAACCTTATTTTATGTACACTTAATACAATAAATAATGAATGCTATTATGAACAAATTGATGCTATTTACATGCATTTGCTGGGGTTTTTAAAGCCAAAATTATAGAATAAAGGTGATGAAATGGAGATTCATCACCCCCCTATACGTGCCTTTGCTAGTCCCTAGCAAATACTTATGCAATAAGTTCAAAAAGAATAAAGAGTAGGAAGAAAAGAAAAAGCAAAAATAAAGAATTCAAAGAATAAATTGAATTGATCACGTTTATTAAACTCATCTGTGCAAAATCAAAGTTTGGAGCTCAGGTTAGACCTTGGTGTGAGAATGTGTGTGGAACCTAGTCGGGAACCAAATTTAAAACACAACAGCCTTCGAGAGTCACAGAACTCGGTTCAAATCCCCTCAATAGCCAGGTCAGAACTAGCCTACGTCATACGCAAACCCTTATGACTATGAAGCTGACTTGTACAGTGTAAGTGATAGTGGCTCTCCCCAACTGAAATGACAAAGAGACTAGCTTCTCCAGAATGACAACCCAATGATTCCCCAATCCAGCCCTCTACCGTCGAGGAGCGGGGTATTCCCTTCTAAGTTCAAGTGGCATCCAACTCAAGAGGAGGGGGAGGAAAAGAATGGATGGTAGACAGTGTAGCCACCTATCCTGGGATGCAAGACCAGTGTAGTCAAGTCATCCACCTGCAGGCTCACATGGTATAACTTTGATGCTCAAGCTTGCTTATTTTCTATACAACATATATACGTACTCCAACAAGCACTTTATTTTTTTTATTTTACAAGCCTGTCCACTTTTTTGGAGTTTTTCTCCTTTTTTTTAAACATACTATTTACAACAGCACTTACATAAGGACTTTTTCCTCTTGAGCCAGAAGACTATCCCTCTTTTGAAGCTTTATCGCAACCCACACTCTCTTGTCATTCGACTTCATTGAAACTGCTCCAGGTTGGGGTGCACTTCCCTCCCTAGACGAGGACGAATGTTTCCACCCGTGTACATCTCAGACTGGCAAATCCAACCCCCTCACCACTCCAACTGAGTTGAGCCAAGTGAAAGGTGCAAGTGTCCAAGTTAGGTCACGGCCGGCAAGAGTCATGCGTGTGTCTCGAAAAGTTCTAATTAGTCTACTGAGGTGACTTGAACCCAACCCTGATTTCTCAAAGAATTAAGTCTGAATAGACCTGAAGTACCTTAAACCTAGTTCCCATAAGGTTCCAGTGCAGTTAGGTGCAGTAAGGTCCAACCAAGCTCCAATCTTCGACTTTATTGGACTAGTTCAATTATCAAGCTCAATCAAAGAAGATGAATGCAATGCAAATGCTATTTACAAATATGCAAAGAATAATGCAATTTTTTTCAAAGAATTTGAAAACAAAGAGAAGAATTTTACACAAGAAATTTTTGCAAATAAAATAATTTTGGAACTCATCGTATAAAATATGTACAATTATTTATACGGGCGTGCCACTTTATTTTACAAGAATTAAGAATTTACAATTTAGTTTTTATTTATAGGTATATATGTACATTTATTAAAGAATTTTGTTAATTAATTAATTATTATTTTTTTATTTTTATTTATTAATTTTTAATTTTTTTAGATGTATCTATTCCTCAAACTTATTTGACACAAATTTTTCAAACAATTTTTGAAAACTATAGTCCATAATAATTTTTTTACAAACATTTTTACAAACATGTACACACACTTGAAAATTATGTTGCAAAGGTTTTTCAAAACAGTATATATAGATTTTCACAAATTTTTGCAACCATTTTTTCAAACCGTTTGCAAACAATTTTTCAAACATTTTATTTCACACAAAGAAAATAAACTTTACAAACCAAAATATTTTTACAAAGGTTGAAAACATGTAACAAAACGTTTTCAAAATAGTTTTCATAAGATTTTCACAAAGATTTTCAAACTATTTTTCAAACATTTTGCAAAAACTATTTTCACCAGATTTATTAATCAGTAAATACAAAAAGAATTTTAGGAATAATCACATCTTTTTATTAAGGGTTTTTAACGAATTTAAAGAATTATTAGCCATATTATTACAAAAGTACGAGTTATGGCTAAAGTATATACCGAGTATATACGACCCCCCTATATTTAGCTTGAGCTATGTCCTCATAGATCGGAAAAGAGAAAGAGAAGTCATAACTCATACTGAGTATAGACAAGTCTAAAGAATATAAGAATAAGAAATGAAGGAAAGAGAAGTTGACCGTCCCCCCTATACTTAGGATCAAGTAATCCTAAGTATAGCAGACTGTACACAAATCATGGAGGGTCAAGGGTGGGAATAAACAGATGAACAAATCAGGGGTACACCCCCCTATACATAGGACAAAGTACGTCCTAAGTACAGGAAACTGACACAAAGGGGAGACACCTTTTATTTAGATAAAGAAATATGAAAAGGAAAAGAAGAAAAGAATAAAAGATAGATATAAACAGATTGATGAAAAGATCGTGGAGAATATACGCATCACTCCCCCTATACTTAGGGTGAGATATCCCTAATTATAGGCAACAACAGGAGTGACAAAACTGAACAAGGAAAGAACAAGGCCATGTGTATCCCCCTATACTTAGGACAAGGTATGTCCTAAGTGTAGACACAAAGATATGGCGATAGATTTGGGGCACACTAAAACATACGGGAGAAAGAAGGAACAAGCAAAACACATATATACAAGTGGTGAAAAATTGGTGGAGTACAGGATGGTATCTGACAAGTGAATACCGTACTCTCATCGTCGTCTCCCTGTGAGAACGAGGACGCAGTCAGAAGGTGAAAAGACACCCTGATATACAGTCATGTGTGTGCCGGCTACCGGAGTAAAATAGATCGAAAGTACAGATATCGGGTCCGGTCGCATGAATCAGTCAATCGGCTCGAAGGGTCAGCATGAGGAAACAGAGCCGATACTATAATACCGGGAGAAAGAAAGAGCAGTTAGACTCCTCCTAGTCACTTAGAGTCTCGGATAGATCGGAAATAAAGCATATGAGACTGTGCGATGCACGGTGGTGATATAATCTGAAAGTCACACAAATACACCGAACAACACAATATGTGGCTCACTCTTGCAAGGGTCCTCAAGGTGAGCGAAATCAGAGAATAATTAGAAGACTCGGCTTCGTGCTCCAACAGACAGGAGACACAACCAGAAGGAGACCGAGTATATAAGCTCAGAAGACTCGTCTTCGTGCTCCAACTGATAGGAGACACCAGAAGTGAAACCGAGTACCTACAAGGTGATGTACCCTCCTGCAGATAACCCTCAAGGAATGGTACATACTAGTCAAAGAATAATCAGAAAAAGACTCGACGTTGCGAGGGTCGTCAAGGCGAGTGGACGCAAAGGCGTCATGATCTATCAGACGGATCAACAGGTGCGGTCTCGGTAGGCGACATATCGGCTACCAGCAGAGAGACCAGCAAGTATAAAGGATGTGGCAGCGTCCCGTAGACAACCCTCGGGGAATGTGCTGCCAGCTATGCATAAAAATAGCAGATATCGGAAGCTCAACCTTGCGAGGACTGTCAAGGCAAGCAGACTCAAAGGAGTGTAATCAGATGGGTCCCATGATCCGCAGACCAGATAGGCAACTCAAGATGGGACCAAAAATCATGTATATCAGAAGACTCGATTCCGTGCTCCGCAGATCGGATACACAATCAACAATGGGAACTGAGCGTAAAGAGAGTGTCTCAGCCTCCCGCAGATAGTCCTCGGAGAGTACTGTGATCTAGGCAAGGAATAGTCAGTATGTGTCTCTACCTTGCGAGGGTCGTCAAGGAGAGAGAACTGCTCGAAGGAGCCTGATCCATCATATGGACCCACATAATGGTCTCAGTAGTCGACAAATCGGCTACCAACAGAAGAGACCAATCAGATCGAAAATATGTCGTCGTCTCCCGCAGATAACCCTCGGGGAGCTACGAGCTAGTCAAGGAATAATCAGAAAAGAGCTCATACTTGCGAGGACCGACAAGGAGAGCAGACTCAAAGGAGTCTGATCAAGCCGGTCTCATGCCCCAACAGATCGGGCGCATAATCAGAATGGGAGACCAACTGGCCATATCAGACGAATCGGCTTCATGCCCTGCAGATCAGGGCACCAGAAGTGAGAGAAGCCGATCGTAAAGAAAGTGTCACGTCCTTCCGCATATAGTCCTCGGGAAGTGATGTGAGCTACATAGTGAATAATCAGAGTACATCTCATCCTTGTGAGGGTCGTCAAGAAGAGAGAATGGCTCGAAAGAGCTGGATCCATCAGACGGATCCACAGAAAACATAGTCTCGATAGACGACATACCGTCTACCAGAAGAGGAGACCAGGGAGCTAAAATGTGTCATAGCCTCTCGCAGATAACCCTCGGAGAGCACTATGAACCAGGCATGGAATAATCAGGAAAGTGGACCTCTGCCTTGCGAGGACCATCAAGGAGAGCAGTCTCAGATGAGTCTAGTATATTGGCCTCGTGGACTGACAGGTCAGGTACACAATCACCGGGGGAGGCCAATCAAGCATATCATCTGACTCAGTTTCGGGTCCCATCAAGATGGCGACCCAAGTAGTGGATGAAATCATAGTCTTAGAAATTGTCGCATTCTCCCGCAGATAGTCCTCGGGGGAGGAATGCGAGCTATATCAATGTAGGTCAAGGGAATGCTGGCAAGTCATCTCAGGTCCTTAAAAGCATTCAATCATTCAATCATCTGGAGGGCATAAGATCATGTGAGGGAGAAAATCATCAGGTCAATCACAAAACATCCCTCGGGTCAATCCAATCTGGCTGAGATGGCACAATATTATCGAGAATCCTCAAAGTGCCATAGGTGGATCAAAGAGTCAGGAGATCAAGGATTTTGGCCGTTGCCGGGGAATGGCATCGTTGCCATTCCCCAGCCATTCCCCGGCAACGGCGCCATTTGATGAAAGAGGAAGATCAAGGGTCTAGATATCTCACAAGGCGAGAAATCCAGTCGTTGAGTTGACCACTTAAGGATCCCCAAATCAGTCAACAATTAACCCACAATAAAGTATATGCAATGAACATCAAAAATGTGGAGTTAAAGTTTATTATAACTCTACATGCAAAGGTGTATAGGTGTAAGTACAAGTAGAGGTCGAACACTGGGAGGCGAAGGGATGTATGTGTTGTATAATTATTCAATTCATTGTTCATGTCCAATCCTTATTGTTCTTGTGGGTTTTTTAATTTTATATTTTTTTAATTAATTTTTTTATTTTTGTTTTTATAATTTTTAATTTGTTATATATATATACTATTTTTTATTTTTAATTATACAATATAGATATGTATATATATATAAAGATATATATATATATATATATAAGAAGAGAGGGAGAAGTAATATAACATATGGATATATGTATATAGACATAAATATTTAAAATATGTAGACATAATATATATATATATATATATTTCTATATTTTTTTAGAAATTTTTATATTTTTATGTATTTTTCAATTCAAAAAATGTCCACAATATGGACTAATTTAATAGGCCAAAACTAATTTGGATTTTAAAAATATCAAATAATTCCCAAAATTACCCAAATTAATTTTAATATGTTAATAATAATATATAGATAATTATAAAAGAGAAAAACATATTTTTGGGATTTTTAAAGGGTTTTTCTATTTTTTGTTGGATTTTGGAGCTTTCTGATTTTTTTATTTTTCTTTTTCTTGTTTTTAGGGTTTTTAAATTTGTGGACTCTATATATATAAATACACTATATATAATTTTTTGTAAATTTTCAAAAACATTTTATAATTTTTTTTGTATTTTTTAATTTAAACAGTACAAAAAAGGGCTCCTTTTTCATTTTTTATAATTAGGGTAAATGCAAAAAAATGTAAAATAAAGTATGGGCATGCAAGAATATTACATGAAGCATCTATCCTAATTTTACTGAATTTTTAGGAGCACCATAGGTATTTTTAATAATTAGAAGAAAGACACTAAAATAATACAGCCTGGCAGGGGCATTTTTGCAAATAAAATAAATATCAGGGACCTCTGAGCAAAAACACCAACAGAATAAACATTTATTCTAATTTTTTGGGCTACTTTACAATTAACAAAACCCGCCAGGGTCGAAGTGCAAAAATCACGCGCCTCACGTGGGATTGCACGTGAGGCGCGGAGGGACCAATATGCAAATATATAAACTACAGGGGGGCTACTACAAATATTTCAATTTATTTACAACGGGGAATTTTATTTATAGCAATAAAATTTAAATACAAAAAGGCGGGGGATATATCTGAAATTTACCCCCAAAGGCGCGCGATCCAACGACTGATCTTCGTCCACTTGACACGCGTCGCCTCCACGTCTGTCGATGCCGCTTCGACGATGGGCGGTGAGGATTAGATCACCGAGGTGATCTGACGGTCTGAGCACTGCTCCATTGGACGGCTGGGATTAAACCTGGGACTTCCTCTTCATCCAATGGCAGAGAGGACGTCTGGAAGAACGGGGAAGAATGCTCGCCTGGGTGAGCCTCCTCTGGTGAGAACTCGCTGCTCCGCCGGCCTTTGCTGCTCCAAGGTGTCCCAAAAGCTTCCTGGAAGGGCCCTCTACTCGCTGGAGGTCTTGGATGGGTCAGAGGACCACTGGAGCGCCCTTGCGAGGTCGGAGAAGGCAAGGTGCTCCAGGTACCTCCGACGGCCTGTAACTTCGTCTCCTGGTGCTTGATAGCACACCTAACCAGCTCAGGAAGAAAGCTCGGCTCGAGGAGATGCTCCTCGGCCAAAAACTGAAGCTGTTAACACCAAAACGGATGAGGGCGACGATGCTCCGGCGAGGCGGAGGAGACGAGCATCGATTCGCAGATCCAGTGAGGATCTAGTTGGGTTTGAGTGGTCTGGAGGTGGAGAAGGCGGTGGGGAACGGAATGAAGGCGAAAACGAGTCGGGAAACAGTGAAGGTCACATTGGCGAAGTCGCTGGAACTGAGCTCCGGCGAACTTCGATTCAACTAAATTACACTACTCTAATGATCTAAATGCAAAATAAAAGACATAAATGAAATGCGGGAATGAAAACCTACCTAGAAACGTAAATGCGCAGCTCGAACTTGGCTGGAGGGCCAAGCAGCAGGACGACTGCCGGAGCGCCGCCGTGGGCGCATCTCCTTCCTCCGCGAACCTCCACGACCTTAAGGGGACCTCCAGCTATCACCTGGATGCACGCTAGACTGAAGGTGTGGGATCTAGGGCTTGGGAAATGGCTAAAAAACTCGGAAGAAGGAGATGGAGTTATTTATAAACAGGAGGGGCGCCCTTATTGACCGGCGAATCTCGAAGAATCTGGGCTATGTACACGCAAACAAAATGTGCGGCGAGGATCATGATGCTTCTGGGAGGAAATTCCGTGAAGAGATCGCTGTCAATGGAGCATCAGATCGAGCGGGAAAAATGGAAGAAAATGGGGGAATGGACAGTTCTGACGGGAGTTAGAGGTGCAGGGGGGAGTTGACAGGAGGTCAACCTTCCCTGGCCTCTGGTTGGTCCACGTCGGCCAAATATTGACTTATTTATTACACGTAATAAATGAATTAATTAGATTTTGATTATTAAATAAAAAATGTTTATTAAATAATGTAGTAGTTATTTATGATTTTATTTATTTTTTGATGTATTTTATTATGCTTTTATAATAATAATAATTTATTTATAAGTATATTTATATGTATTTATTTTTATTTTGTTTATTTTTATTTTATTATTTTATTATTTTCTTTTATAAAATTATAACTTATTTTTGTGAGTGTAAATATATTTTTATTTAATTTTTATAAGTTTATTTACATTTTTAAATAAGCAGGTATATGTATATGTAGGTATACCTATAAGTATTTTACCTATATATTATGTATGCTTTATTTATTTAATGTATTTTATTTGTTTTTATTTTTGATTTGTGTTTTGAATAAGTTATATGTAACATTTACATTATATAGATAAATAAAGAATAAAAGAATAAAAGAATAAAATCCCTTTTTATTTAAATACATATAGTTAGCATAGGTATTTTGTCTATGTAGCTTATAGACTTATTTTATTTTACCATCTCTTTTTGGTTTTCTTTTAATTTCAATACGTTCATGTATTATATACATTATTTACAAAATTCTAAAAATATAGTTTTATAAAAATAGTGAACAATGAATAAATTGAATATTTTAATTAGGCAGATTGTACAATGAGGGCCAAAAACCTAACTTTCGCAGATGGACTCCAAAAATTATGAAACCAATTTTATTAAATAGTTCCTGGAAAGCTATATACAATTAAAGTTGTGAGTTTGGGTGATTTGGAGTTTTTATTTGCAAGATATGGGTCTGTGATGTTGAGATTTTGGCTTTTTATTCTGGGTATAAAATGTACACTGTGTATTATTTTTACGCAAACTCAATTTTGTATTTTTATTTACATTATTATCTACAATTTCATGTACAAAGTTTCTTTATTTGGTGAATGGATAATTATATACAAAATAGGTATCAAGAATGCATTAATAAATGAGGTATTTATTGTATAATTGGCCCTTATCTCCCTCTACTTTATTCCTTGTCGACCAATTCCATGCTGGCCTTGGTCTCGGGGTTCGGGTCATAAATATTTGCAATATTTTATTCCTTTTTCTTTTCTTCTCTTTATTCTATAATTTTGGCATTAAAAACCTTATTTTATGTACACTTAATACAATAAATAATGAATGCTATTATGAACAAATTGATGTTATTTACATGCATTTGCTGGGGTTTTTAAGGCCAAAATGATAGAATAAAGGTGATGAAATGGAGATTCATCACCACCCCACGTGCTCTACGCATGTGACTTCTTGGTTCGCAACGTAGAGCAGGTTCGGGTCGCATGGTCGCGCGTCGTGCTTTGGATGTGGCTCGGGTTGCTACAAGGTTGAGGCTCTAAAGCATTGCTTCAGAGCGAGTGATGTGGCACGCTAAAGACCGTTGGGTCATGCCCAATTAGGGTTGATCTGATAGTATATGCTCCTCCTCCCTCGATGCAGTCCTCTACGTGCGGCAGAGGCAAGGCTGGGCTCATGAGAGAGCCTCCTTTCTCCTCCATGCTCATTTTCTCGATCTGAAGGTTCGGGACCTTTGTGAAGGCCTTGTGAAGAGGCTGGTTCTCAGCTGGAGCATTGAGGAGGCTTAGTTCGTAGGCTCAATTGAGTGTCGTCGGAGGTGGAGTGCTAGAATGGAGAGGTGCGAAAATTCCAATTAATGAATAATATGTAGTGTTATACCAAAAACCAAATTGAAGGTGAGGGGTTTCGAAGAGAAATCGGAATGAAGGGTTGAATTGAGCGGAGGAATGAAAGCACAGATGGGTCACCGACCTTTTTAAGGTAGTTAAAGGATCGAGATGGACACAGTGATGTAGAAATGGAGAGAAGACAAGGAGGAGTTGTTAGCCATGTGAGCCCGAGGCAAACCCTTCCTACAATAAATGTTATTGTAATGTTTGATATATCAATAAAAGTTATTGGTTTATTTCACTCCATGTATGAGATTAAATGAATGAATGCACTATAAGGTCCCTTAGTACAATTAGGGTTATGTACCATGGCCCTCTTAATTATCATACAGCTATTGATTCAATTGTTGAATCTTAGAGGTTGGTGCTTGGATGAATATCTAAATAGTTAGATTGAGGACTCATCAAGCACCATCAAATGATTATTAAGAGATGATCTCCAGCCTGAGAAGGAGATGGTAATCCTTTCTCTATTGGTTGATATCTGACCGATCTCATGATGAAGGTTCTTTGCATAGGAATAGAGATTTGAAGGTGTCAGATTAGTTAGGTCAAAGAGTTAACTTACTAGATAGAGATAACCAAGTCATGTGTCGTATATTTTCATGATATAGGCATGCATCCTCTGACCGGAGACAAGTGTATTGTTATATGTCTAAGTATGTACATTTGGAAGACCAATAGGTTGATAGTCTAATCAAGGTATTGATAGTCTAATCAAGGTATGTATACTAGCAAGTTGGTGTGCATACAAGGGCATATGAGTAATACAATCTCTTAAAGGGATCATACAGGTTAACTTGTGAATCCGAAGACATGAGCTCAATCATGAGGTATTGGGACTAATGAAATTCCATACATTGTCGTCTTGCTTTAGAAGTATGACAAGAATTTGTAGCTATGATATATGCTTTTGGAAAGTATATGATCGATACCAACTCCCAATGATAGAATGAGAAACTTAGCGATAAAACCCTGAAGATGACAATGTAAAATTGATCTTTATCTTCGGATTTATTCTAAGTCTTCCAATATGCATGATGTACATGTGTTAGGAATACATGAGGGTGATGTGAACATTAACGATTTTATAACCATGATGCTTCCATTCTGAGGGAGTGATGAAATAGGTCTGGAATTTATTGACTTCTCTCATTAGAGAAGAGATCTGGTCTTAGTCTAAATGTTAGATATTGATCTAAATGTGATTTGGATGCAATGAGAATATTAGATCTACGGCCTTGATTAAATCAAGCATCTATGAGAGGTCCCCGAGATTTGGATTTGATATGTGATCTCAATATCCATGTCACTATACATGGAACATACAATCGCCTTGTCCTTATCTCCAAGTTCCATGGAGAAAGCGCATTATTCTTGAAAGAGTTCAAGAATAATTCCATTGATAAATGTATATCCAAGCATTGAGAAATGTAGAATTAGATATGATTTAACTATCATGAAATATGTGAATTTGATTTATATTATTTAGATGCATGAGAATGATGATCCAATATAACTAAATGCGATTTAATTATCATGGATATGAATAATGTGGATAGTACTATCCATATTAATCGTATATATTATAAATGTGATTCATAATATGCAAGAGAAAGCAATTTGTAAATAGCATTTACAATTTAAATGTTGATATCAATTGGATTCACATTGGAAAATTAATTGAAAATTTAATTTACATTTTTTTAGTTGTGAATGCGATTCACAAAATTCCAATGACAAGATTGATATTTCATAAATTATTTCGGAATTATTTTTGTGAAATAATTTACAATAAAACTTGTTGTAAATATTGAAGGATTATGTGAGATACCATATCTCACATAATTGGAAAAGGAAAGCACCTTCCTTGTGAGGATGGTAGACGACCACCCTTGAGTCCTAGTTCAAGTGTGGTCGTCCACTCCTCATTGGGAAGGAGCTTTGCCTCTTTCATATTACTTCCTTGCTTATTGATTTGATTGAATTAATTAATATTTATAATTATTCAATATAATTTAAATTAAATTAAATTAATTGTTGTTGTATTTTTAAAACTAAATCAGGGTCATTGAAAGAAACACAAATTAATCTCCATCATTGGATTTGTGTTGTCCATGGATTGAGATCCATGGACTCCCAAAATATTATAAAGAAGAGGCAACCCAAGATCTTCCTTTAAAATATAATGTTCACAAACTCTCTCTCTTTCTCATCATCATACGTGTGTCCTCTCTGTCTCCTTAGAGTGGTCATCCACTCTAAACCTTAGAGAGAATAACTGTCGTTGTAATGTCGTTGTGACGCAACTTCGACCGCTCATGGATCTCTATCTCCTTTAGTGCTCCTCACTCATGAAGAAGACGTCTGATCTCGTGTGATGAGATCAGAAGATTCACCGCTTAGATTATCAACTTGGATTGTGAGGAGCGCGTGTTTCGTCAGCGCGCTCACAAGCGTCTCCTTCGTTGGATCAGACTTGAGACAGGAGGTTTCTTACTTTAGAGAAACGATCGTAAACACGCTTCAAAAGATATTATGATATCTACTTTGTGATTTAGATTAAGCGATCTGAGAAGTGTTCATGGATCATGTGGTTTCATCGTATTTTAAAAATTTTAAATTCGGTTACATCGAGCTATTAGTACGACTAGTCGCTCCGATCGCATATGATGCGATCTTCATGCTTCCATGATGTGCTTAGGATTCTTTTCATAACCTTCAAGTGGTATCAGAGCCTTAGTCAAGGTCTTGGATACGATCCAAAACCCTAGGTGATAAAGGTTCATGTTTCAGATGCGCGGGAATCATTGTTTTTGCATTGGATGCAAAATTTGAATTTGGATTTTCACTAAAATAAAAACATGATATTTAAACACTATTTGGACATTTTTTTGTTATTAAAATGTATTTATAGTTTTTAAATATGTCCCAAAATAGTAACCTAATATTAGTACCAAAATTGCATGAAAATGACTCGAAGAGTTCCCGCCATGAAAGTTGTTTTGCATGTATTCATGGATCTGTAAGAATTATAATTTTACTTATTGTTTTCCCGTCATGAAAGATGAAATAACACTTATATTAAGTAGATGATCAAACTATCAAACTTCTTGAATTTATTTCGCATGATTCTGACTCCATTTGCCCTAGATATTCCATATTTAGTGGAGATGAGTCAGAAGATGATTAGATCATCGAATCTCTTAGTTTAATATTTTTATAATTCAATGGAAATCTTAGAAATTATGAATTTGTCTTGATTAATTATGATGCGTAATAATTATGTGATTTATTAATCGACATAGGCCATTGAATGTAAGTTTCATGATAATCTTAGTTTATCCTATAATAGTTGTTGGACAATCTTTCATGCAAAATATTGTTGCTTGAACATGATTGGGGATTTTTTTTAGCAAATATCCTTATAATATTAATCAAAATGGCTTTGATAAATATTATAAGTTATAACTCTGGTTGAAAGTCCGAATATCATCTCAAATACAAAATATTCAGATAACATTATCATGACCTGAGGTGGATATGGTATCTAGTTGGGGGAGCAAGTTGCTCCGTGAGCGGTTTGTCCCACATCATGTGCGTACTAGCCATGACAACGGGTAAGGAAAGGGTAATGCTTGAAATAATCATGATGTATTTTTATAAATATTAAAATTTGAATAATACATATTTTGAGATTATACCATCCTTCAAGTACCAATCAAGATTATTTGTGGTTGATTAAATTGGAATCAATGATTATATCCAATTAAAACACTCTATTATGAATAGAGTAATATTTCCCTTGGAAGAACTAATTATGTGAATATGATATGATTTATAATGATTAATTAAATTTCAATATGATATGTAGTATCACATAAGTGACATCTATGGTCTCCTATCAAGGCGAAGGGTTTCGTCGCCATAGATTGTATATAGGAGATACCTATCCGAAGTGACTTCTCATGCTTACAAGCGCACAGGGATCGAGCTCTTTGCTTCTCAAAAGAGTAAGGTCGTATTCATAGTGACCCTAATATCAGTTCTTCATATTATTGGCGTGATATTGGATTGCGCATATCGAGTCCTATTCCTATTGACGGTTGGTTCAATTAAAGATGGGTCAACATTGCCTTAGGGGTGGTGGTCCCTGGTATTAAAGATCGAATTGGGAATGTAAGTTGGACTTGCAAGGCGGAATGTGTTCCCACTTCTTTTTACCCGAGTTACAAATTCTCATATTATTGGGATGTAACAAAGGTAGAAAGGATATCTCAGTTCTTGCTAGGGATATAGCGGTAAGTATACCTCTTGCTTTGAAAGTGATTAGGGGAATGAAATTTCAGAGTTAAAAAGGCAAGACTAATTTGATTGAAAATTCTTAATCAAAGAATTTAATATTGAATATATAATTATTTATATGATCTAATATAGTGCATTCTTAATTTCAAACAATGAATCCATGAACCCACTCAGTAGGCTCCTGGAGGTCAATCAGTTGACTGGACCAAATTACTTGGATTGGATCTATAATTTGGATCTTGTCATTTCTACGGACCGCGTATCTTATTTTTGTCTGAGGACAAGCATGGAAACCCTAAGACACCGGAAGAAATCAAGTACAATGAAAATTATGATGAATATAATAAGTGATAAAATGCAATTCTTATCAAAACATGCATGAATGCTAATTATTTAGAATAAATAAAGAAATGCCAATGATTTTTTAGGGATTTGAGCTTAATTCATGACTTTTAGAGTGATGAATCTGAGATTCATCATCCCCCTATACTTAAACTATGCTCGTCCCTAAGCATCAAAAGAAATGCAATGAGGTGAAATGAGATTGGGTTCAATACCAAGACCATGAGCAGAAGGTGAAAATGAAACTAGACCTATCCTTTGGATTATTAGTGTGACAGAACTTCTGTGAGACTTAGGACTTTAAAATCAACAACCTTTAAGTTCTACACATCATTGTCACAGTTTTAACTCAGAAGTCATCTTAGATCGATCTTCCTCCCAAAGCATACCCCATGAACATTGAACAATCGACTTATGTGTGTGAAAGGTTTTAGATCTTCCCATCCAGAATGCCAGACTACCATGCAAACCTCATCTCCATTAACTCGTCCTCGGGGAGTCAGGTATTTTGTTCTAAGGTCTGTCATGTTGTGTTCACAATCGAAATGGGGGAGAAGTTAGAAGAAGGAGAAAAGAACTGGAGGGTGGCCAGTGTAGTCACCTCTCCTTGTGAAGGTGGCCAGTTTAGCCAAGTCTCCACCAAGATCTGCAGGTTTTCTTGAAGCTTGGACCTTTTTGGTCAGATATTTATTTGGTAGAAGGCTTTTTTGTATTTGTATTTTTGGTAGCTCTGCTTGGATCTTGTTACACCCCTATCCGTACATGTTTTGGGGTCTTAGAAAAAATTGTGCCCAGCCGTCCATCCCTTTTCTGAAGCTTTATTTCAACACGTACTCCGGTCTTTAGATGTCCACACTACTAGAAAACAAACTCACACAGTCTTCCAATACCCCGTCTGAGTTGAGCTAAGTGCATAATGCGAGAGTACAAATTAATTCCCTATTCCAGAGTCGTACCCAGAATGAAGAGACCAAGTTAGACACTAAGAATCAAACACTGCAAATTATCATGTGGGAATTAAGTCATAGACCTGAAGTTTCTAAAATCCTATATCTCGATGAAGTTCCTCTGAAAATTAGGTGGATTAAGGTCAAGTCCAGATCACTCTCGATTTCTGCTCATAACTCGATTTAGAATCCAAGGACTTTTCACAAATGCAAATGAATGTAATGCTGAATGAAGTGCAGGTGTGTGAAATGCAGACACAAGTTTTTATTATTTTTTTTGAAAAGTTTTTTTAAATATTTTTTAATGCAAAAAGAAGCTATTTTTTCAAAAAAAATGGTTAGACACAGTCAGTGTTAGTAGCAAAACTTTTTTTTGTTTTTTTGTTAGTTACCCACCCCGTAAATACATATAGACTTGTGCGAAAGTAAGGGCTATGGGTAAAATATATACACAGTATATATACACATCCCCCCTATACTTAACGGGTGTTGTGTCCTCAAAGCACAAGAAGCGTAAAGAAGACATAGCTCGGACTAAGCATAAGAGAGTGAAAGAAAAAGAAAAGAACAAGATAGATCGATCCGCCCCCCTATACTTAGGCCGTGAACAGTCTAAGCATAGAAGAAGAGCGAAAATGAGGTGGTCGGGATATGTGAATAAAGAGAGTATATACATATGGGTATATGTTCCCCCTATACTTAGGCTCTGGTCAGTCTAAGTACGGAAGATGGACATATGTTATATTCTGGGATCTCTCTCCATTGTGCTTCATAAGCAATATGTGGAGATGGGTAATTGCCATGATATAATGTTGAATCTCAAGGAGATGTTCAGTGATGTCAACCTCACTCAATGTTATAACATTATGAAAGAGATTATTTGCTGAAAAATGCAGGAAGGGACTTCATTTAGGAAACACGTACTCAAAATGTTTGGGTAACTATCTGAACTGGAAACTCTCGAGGCTGAGATGGACGCAGATATGCAGTTCGACTTCATTCTGATGTCTCTGACTAATTCTTTCAATAATTTTGTGGTATCATTCCACATGAACAAGTTGAACTTTTCTAGCGATGAGTTGATGGCTTCATTAAAGTCTGCAGAAGACGTAATGAAGAAAGATAATCCCACTGGCAATGCAATGGTTGCATAGATATTGGCTCATTTTCTAATGTTTTCGCACTGGTGGCGTCAGAGAAGACTGAAGTATGTCATCACTGCAAGAAGTTGGGGCACTGGAAATGTAACTGCCCAGAGTACCTCAAATCCACGAATAAAGGTAAAGCCCCAGCAGGTATAAAATCTACTTTCATCATTGAAACCAATTTTCTCGTAGGAAGAGAAGGTAGTTGGATCATTGACTTTGGTGCTTCTGTTCATGTATGAAATTTGTTGCATCTACATCGGGAAACTAGGAATCTTGGTGAAAGAGAGATAGTCATCCAGATGGGATCTTATCCAACCATTGTAGCAGTCATCGTCGGGACCTGCAGACTATCATTATCCAGTGGAAGAATCTTAGTACTTAAAGAATGTCTTTATGTTCCAGATGTCAGAAGCAACCTTATATCAGTATCTAAGTTATTTAGAAATAGATATTCGTTTATGTTCCGTAATAAACTTATCATAAATCGTTGTGATAAATATATTGTGGATGGTGTTCTGACTTCTGGTGGACTCTATGAATTGTGCATTGATGAAAATGTCATGAATGTGACTGCCACTAATAAAAATCCTAAAAGAAATAGGGAAGAAGGAAATCATTCTAACATGAGTTGGCATCAAAGACTTAATCATTTATCTGTTGATATGATTAATAAATTGATAAAGGGTGGACCCTTAGATTTTCTAAATGTCCAATCTTTACCTACATGCGAACATTGCATTCAAGGTAAAATAATTAGGGCCTCTTTCTGTAACAAGGTTATAAGATTAGAAGGTATTCTTGATCTAATACATACTGATGCACGTGGTCCCTTCAGTACCGTGCCCCAAAATGGGTATCACTATTATTTGACATTTATTGATGACCACTCACGATACAGGTTTATCTTCCTATTACATCATAAATCTAAATCCTTTGAGAAGTTCAAAGAGTTCATGGCTTTGGTTGAGAACCAAACCAATAGTAATAAATGGATTCAATCTGACTGAGGTGGCGAGTACCTCTCAGATGAATTCAAGGAATACCTTAAAGAGAGAGGAATTGTCTCCAATCTCACTCCTCCTGGAACTCCCCAACTTAATGGTTTTGCTGAAAGATGCAACAGGATCATCATGGACATGGTATGTTCAATGATGAGTAAAGCACATTTACCACTTATTTTTTGGGAAAATGCAGTAGAGATTGCAATATATATCGTGAATAAGATTCCTAACGAGTCAATACCTAAAACTCCTCATGAGATTTAGTATAGAACCATACCTAGTGTTAGAAACTTAAGGATTTAGGGTTGCTTGGTCCATACGAAGAACGTGGACGCAAGTAAGATAGGGTCTTGCATTCGTGAGTGCTACTTCATTGGGTATGTTAAGGATGGTATTAGATACCAGCTTTATGACCCTAAGACTAATAAGATATTCATCTCTAGAGATGTAAAATTTATGGAGGACGACTTCCTTAAGAGTCAAGACAAAAAATGAAGTAAAGGAACTCATTGAATCTCTTATGGATACTGAGTTTCCTGACCAAAAACTAAAGAAGTAAATGAAGATGCAATACATGTACTTCTTCGAAGGAGTTCGAGGGTGGCTGCACCACCAAAAAGGTATGGATTCCACGTGTCCGGTAAAACTAACAATGATCCAGCTTCATTTGATGAAGCACTCACGGATCATGACATGGATAGTTGGATGCTAGTAGTGAAGTCAGAAGTTGACTCCATGCATAAGAATGGTGTATGGACCTTAGATGATCCACCTAGAGGGGTAAAACCCTTTGAGTGTAAATGGATCTTAAAAAAGGTGGACTAATGGGAAGGTAGAGACCTTCAAGGCACATCCCGTAGCCAAGGGCTACCCATAGAGAAAGACATCTACTGCAATGAGACATTCTCTCATGTGGATATGCTTAAGTCCATCAGGGCACTGCTAGCTATAGCTGCATATCTTGACTACGACATCTGGTAGATGGACGTCAAGACAGCTTTCCTCAATGGATACCTCGAGGAGGATATCAATATGGAGCAGACCCAAGGCTTCATAACTGAGGAAGGCAAAGCATGCAAGATGAAAAAAATCCATCTATGGGATCAAACAAACTTCTCGTAGCCGGAACATCAGATTCGACGAAATCATAAAGAGTTATGATTTTATGTAGAATTATGATGAACCATGTGTGTACAAGAAGCTCAGTGGGGGTGCCATTATGTTCATCATTCTTTATGTAGATGGCATCCTTATCATTGGGAATGATATAGGAATGATGACCAGTGTTAAGATTTGGATGTCACATACCTTCGAGATGAAAGATCTTAGAGAAGCCTCTTATATCTTGGGTCTAAAGCTGTTCAGAAATCAAGAAAAGAGGATTTTGGGATTGTCATAACATGGGTACATTAAATAAGATCTTGGAGTGTTTCCATATGGAGAACTCCAAGAAAGGCTTCTTCCCTTGAGACATGGTATCCACCTGTCTAAAGGAATGGCTCCTCAAAGTGTTGAGGACAAGAAAGTCATGGTTGGATGCCCCTACACATCAGTTGTAGGAAGCTTAATATACGCCATGATGTGCACAAGGCCAGATATCTGCCCTGCAGTAGGAGTGGTAAGCCATTACCAATCCTGCTATGGAGAGCAACACTAGAATGTAGTGAAGAACATCTTCAAGTATCTTAGATGGACGCAAGATAACATCTTGGTCTATGGAGATGGTGATCTCCAAGTATTAGGATACACATACCTTGAATTCCAGACTGATATTGATGATCGAAAGTCAACATTAGGGTTTGTATTCCTGTTGAACAGTGGTGCTATGAGTTGGATAAGCAAGAAGCAGGACACTACATCTGATTCAACAAAAGAAGACGAATATATTGCCGCATCGGATGCTGCAAAGAAGGCGATGTGGTTATGCAAGTTTATCCTAGAGCTTGGCATAGATTCTTCTGATACTCCCATCCTGCTACTCTGCAATAACACGGGAGCCATAGCTCAGGCGAAGGAACCCATATGGCATCAAATGAGCAAGTACGTGGAAAGGAAATACCACATCATTCGGGAGATACAAAAGCATGGTGACATCATCATCACCAAGGGGCCTCTGCAAACAACGTTGCTGATCCGCTTACCAAACCTTTGACACAGAAGGTTTTCGACCAACATGTAATGAGTATGGATTTAAGGATTGTACATGAATGGTTCTGAGGGCTATTCGGAGATTGTTAGCCATGTGAGCCCGAGACGAACCATTCCTACAATAAATGTTATTGTAATTTTTGATATATCAATAAAAATTATTGGCTTATTTCACTGTCTGACTGAGATTAAATGAATGCACTATAAGGTCCCTTAGTACAATGAGGGTTATGTACCATGGCCATCTTAATGATTATAAAGCTGTTGATTCCATTGTTGAATCATAGAGGTTGGTGCTTTGATGAGAGTTAGATTGAGGACTCATCAAGCACCGTAAAATGATTATTAATAGATTATCTCCAGCCTGAGAAGGAGATGGCAATCCTTTCTCTATTGGCTGATATTTGATTGACCCCTTTTTATGCATGTCCTCTGCATAAGAATAGAGATTCATAGGTGTCAGATTAGTTAGGTCAAGGATTTGACTTAACGAGATTGAGATAACAAAGTTGTATGTCGTATAATGTCACTATATAGGCATGCATCCTTTGACCGGAGATAGATGTATTGTTATATGTTTAAGTATGTACATTTGGTAGACGATAGGTTGATGGCTTAATCAAGGTCTATACAAAAACGAGCTGGTGTGCATACAAGGGCATATGAGTAATACGATCTCTAAAAGAGATCATACAGGTTCACTTGTAAATCAGAATACATGAGCTCACTCATGAGGTATTAGGACCGATCAAATTCCATGCATGGTCGTCTTGCTTTGGAAGCATGACAAGAATTTATAGGTATGCGATGAATCCTCATTTCATTACCTTTATTTTTTTATTTTGGCATTCAAATACTAGTTAAATGCATGTATATGGCATTCCAAAATAAATACACTATAAGTTGTACAAAATAATGTAGAATATACTGTATAAATACTGCATTTATTGCTTAAATAAAAGAATAAAGAAAAGAAAAGAAAAAGAAATGAGACACCATAGATGCTGACTGACCCTAGCCTCCAAGACCCAGTCATAATGATGACTTAATTGACAAGAAATAATGTAGGGGAGATAAGGCGGCAAACTATACAATAAATATAGTCGGAAGTCCCTACAAAAATAGGTTGATAATTAACTTTTGAAGCCTATTTTATTCTTTAATATTTATTCACCAAATCAATAAACTTTGTACATGAAATATTTGATAAAAATATAAGATTTCATAGAAAAATAATATACAGTGTACTTTTTATAATCCAAATAACAAGCCAAAATCCAACCTTCCCAGACCCATATCTACTCAATAAAAACTCAAAATGTATCAAAATCACATTTGATTGTATTTAACTTTTAATAAGATATTTAGCGAAGGTGGTTTCACTTAAATTGGAGTTAAGATATGAAAGTTAGATTTTGGACCCCCATTGTATAGTTTACCTGAATAAAATATTCATTCCATTTATTCTCTATTATTTTAAAATTTTATATATTTATAATTTTGTAATTATTTTTTATAATATGTGTATATTTATAATAGAATAAAACCATCAAGAAAATACAAAAATAACATAAGTATACAAAATACATAGATGAAATACATATACTTATACCTATATATTATATACCTACATGTATTTAAGTATGCAAAAAACATCATAGAAATATAATAAAAATATATTTATGTATATTTAAATAAGTTATAAATATATAAAATATTTGTATAAAATAATAAAATATAAAACACAAAATAAAAAAATACATAAAATATAGATGAATATACCTATATTTGTACTTGTAAAAAGTAACATATAATAAAATACCTCAAAAAAAATAAAAATAGGTAATAAATGCTACATAAAATTAAGAATATAATTTATGATTTAATAAAAAATAATTAAATTGTATACTCTTTTATATTCATTTTTCAAGGCATTTTTACCTTAGAAGTTCTTGGTTGGTCCACGTGGACAAACCAGGTGCAGGTATTTGTTGACCTATGGTCAACTGTACCCTACTCCCATGACTTCTTTTAGAACTTCGCCAACCCCTGACTTCGCCCAATTTCCTATATCACCATCTTCACCCTCTGACCTCGAGCCTTCCACCGTCGTGCAGCACTTCCGTCCTCCCCACCAACCATAGCCTCTGATCATGTAATACGCCCTCGAAACTCGCCAAAAACTCACCTATAAATAAACCCCCAACTCTATCTTTTGATTCTAACCCCTCAGATCATCCCTAGAAGCAGCCCATTTGTAACAGGAGGGAGTAGCTTCGATATGCAGCGAGGAGGGTAGGTGTCAGAGCTGATCCATCCATCTCCGAACAAGTCGTCAGAGGTTCTGCTTTCTGAGCCTCAAGCTCAGTCGAGACCAGTTTCTTTTCTTCATTAGGTAAGCATTTATCATAGGTTTTAATTCTGTTTTTTGCTTGCCATTTTATCTAATAGCTTTAGCATAATCAGAGAAATCATTTCAACCTAGAGCTCGAGATCCAGGTCAAAATCATCGTAACCTACCCTGTGATTCAATTCGTTGACCACCCACTTCTACCCTCGACGCATTCTCCATCTTGTCCACTCATTTTCTCCTTTGATTCGATCAGAATTGAAGAGATCAGAGGCTCCCTTATTCCACATCACCGGAGCCTCATCACTTTAATCATTCATGTGGGTCCAGCTGTAATTTTTTGGCTGAGAGCATCACTCTCAAGCCGTATAAGATTTTTTGCAGGATACAAGCCTCGAGGCGCCAATGGGAGCGAATGAGACCACCTGGAGCACCTCTAGGTCGTGATTGACGACGATACCCTCCAGTTCCCTGATAGACGGGCCTCTGGCTCATTTGAGCCTACCTGCATACGTAGAGGAACTCTAGAAGCAAGAAGAAGCCCTTGGCAAGTCGGATTGAAGGCGGAGGAGCGAGGAATTGATGATCCAAAGTCAGTGGGGATGTGTTATTCCCCAATTCATCCAACGACAGCACGGGTTGTCTAATCGTTTCCACGCTCCAGATCTGATCTGGAGCATCTAGTCTAGTCAAAACATTGTGTGTTCATTGCCGTAGGATTCGCCAAGAGTCTGCACGAGCACCGCCTGATCTGCTGGCGTTAAGCGGTAAATTTAATATGCACCCTTCGTCCTTTTTGTAATTTCTAAATAGTTATGTAAACATTATATATAGTTTAAAAAGTATTGCACATATTACATGTAACCACCTGAACTATTTCATATTGCACATTAGTCCTCGGCCACGTCACCTCACATGATGGGGCCACGTGCTTGGGAAAATTTCATGTAAACCCTAGCGGGTTATTTTGATTTTTATTTAATCTATGAACTGTAGATTTTAGTTATAAACTTTTGGTTTATTTGCACTTTTCCCCTTGAGATTATTTTTAATTATAAATATACCCTACCAGTTCATTATTTTTTGTGTAAGTTTTCTATTTTTTAAAAATAGCATCCGTGGAGCAAGAATTCTCAAAAAAATAGGGTTAAGTTCATGCTTGTTTGTAGTTTCACACTAAATATTTTGAAATAGCATTTTAGGACTTTTTCCTATTTTATAAAAATGAAAAAGAGCTCAGATATTCCTTATGTACAGTATAAAATACTAAAAATATATAAAAACATTTGTTTGCTTATTTTGTATTTTCTAACCCCAGACCAAAAATTCCTAAAAATAGAAAAAGAAAAGTAAAAATTTTAAAAAGGACCATATTCCTACAAAAAATTATACAAACTCTTCTAAAAATCCAAAAATATTTGTTTATGTCCTATCTTTTTTACTTAAATATATTAGTATACATAAAAACAGTTTTGGAAATTTTTGACTTTATTTTCTCTTTTTTATTTCCAAAACAATCCAGTCCGTTTGAAAAGTCCCTATTTTTGGATATTTTTGACTTCAATAATACCTACAAAATAGTAAAATTACTTGAAAAATAACAAAAATATAAAAAACTATTAAAAAACAAAAAAACGTTTTATTTTGATATTTTTGACTATTTTTACTTATATCTATAAGTATATTATCCCTTAGGGTATTATATATCCATATATAGTATTATGTTAGTTATAAAATTTTCTATTATTATAAATATTTTAAAATTATTTTAAAATCAAAAAATAATATACTTTATATATTTAATTAAAATAAAAAAGTAATATATATTTATATTAAAAACCCACATTCATTGAATAGCAATGTGCATAATTTTATACATACATATCTATATTATTTATTCGTTATTTATTTATAACAATATTGAGTGTTACACCATGTGTTCCATGTGTTCGACGCCCTACTCTACTTGTCGTTATACATATTTATTTGTAGGGTTTTATAATAAATTTTGATTCACAAATGATTATTCATTGATTGATAACTATTGTGTGGGTTGATTATTGACTTCATCGCTTGATCTTGTGAGTGGTCGTTGCATTGACTGTGCTCCCACCTTGTGTGGAGTACAACACCCTCATCACTCGATTGATTGTTGATTTCAAATGGTGTCGTTGCCGGGGGCAACGGATTATAGCACATTTTTGTATATATAGTTGCATATTATTCTTTATTTAATATCTGTTTATTCTATTTTGATAATTATTTGACTATTCTAATCTTTTTTATTGTTGATCTTTCTTGCAAGGGACCGCTGGATGAGGGCTATATCTTAGGAGGTGGACGCACCCGAGGCGAGCAGAGGTTGGCATTCTCTTGTGAGCCAATCAGGAGAGAGAATGAGAGATAAGCAAGGAGAGGAGAAGAGCAGCATACTTTAGCTTTTACTTCAATTTTTTGTGAGAGAGTGTGTCATTTTATTTTTTAGTTAATTTGTAATAACCTGGACACTGCCAAACTTAGCGAGTTCCAGTGCCCTGGTGTCTGTTCACCTAGGGGCCTCATCCTGGTTTTTTCATGTTTTATCGCCTTTCTTTTATTTTTTTCACGTGGTATGAGCTTTCTGCATATGTTTTTATTTGTTTTCGGTGAGTGATCTCTTAGACATTAGGTTGCTTGACTCAGTAGCTAGGTCCAAAGCCCTAATTATATTGCATGCACCTATAGTGATACATGCTTGGACTTAGTCAAAATATTGATTATTTGGACTTGACATCGAGCGCCAAGAGAAGTGCTATACAACGCTTGCAGAATCCGTTGTGGAAGACATCGATGCACTTCAGAGACCGAACTTTTGGATCTCATTTCTGAATGATTAGCATTTGGTTCTTCCCGATAATAGAAGCTACTATTTAGGATGTTTTCTCGCTTTTGCATACCGTCATGTAGTGTAAATATTTCAATTTTCTCTTGCATCCCTCTTGGAGAGAGCTGGGAAGCATTATAAGTAATTCTATCTTTGCATGCATCATTAGTCACTAAAGCGAGATTTCCATCTTAGTGATGACTTGCATGGCTTTTCCATCCTCTCCCTCTGTGTTTATATCACTTATGACATAAAGGAAAATACAAAAAAATCGTTAGGCAGCTTTCTCTGAAAAAGACTCAAAAAATTGAAAACCCAAAAATTAAAAGAATGACTACTAAATAAACTTGACCTTTATTAAAATTCGTAACGAACCATTAATTGGTGGGTTCATAAAGCCTGAAGTATTTTTAGGTACACTCTAGACTGAGTCAGGTACGACCCGCTAAGGATTAGAGCCAAAAACCCAGTCTGTAATTGCCTTGTGTATCGCCTGGATTACCGAAGCATTGGCGCTTCTATAGTACGTGACCGAGTAGGGCCTCGTCGAGCATGGTTTTCCCGTCTTGTGTGTGGAGCATCCAACTTGTTTCGAAGTTTTGAACTTAGGCCACGCCCTCATGGGTGTGTCTGTATCATTAGTTAGCATCCGAGTAGGTCCTTACAAGCTCACGGATGATTCTGTTGCGAGCAAGGTCCGAAGTATTGGTTTTTTCTATTGGCTTCCTCTATTATCCTTTGGCTGAGTAAGGATCCCAGAAGGGTTACAAGGACCTCAAAAAGTGTAGACTACCTGTTCCAAAGGAGGATGACAAGTACGAGATATTTTTCAGGCAGTATTCTCTCTCCTATAGGGTTAGAGTACTTGAGGACTTGTTATAAGATTTCCTGAAAATAACAATTAAATTGAAAAGATAAGAATAGTCGAACTCTTACAACTTCACATGTGTTGAGTGGGTGAATCCATCATTTTCTTGTGTTTGTTTGAATTTGATTAAGGTTCAAAGATCAGTCCTGCACATTTTGTATCATTTTTACTTTCTTTTATTTGATTCCTCATTTGACCCCATACTCATTTGAAGCCTTCTACTATTTTACACTCCCCTTATTCCCTATTTGACCTATGTGTCATTCTTCCATTCTTGATATCCTCTTGACCTTTGAGATGATGACACATGGATGGCTTAGTCGGGACCCGCTCGACACCAACATCGATTCCATGTGCTCATCATCTCCAATAATTCGGGACGATTCTCGAGAAAGCGATTCGGACTCCGCGAACCGATCTCCAGACTCTCTGTCTTCTCCAATAATTCGGGATCACTCTTGTCCCGAACTCTGCCCATTTTGGATGGCCATT
Organism: Ottelia alismoides; assembly: GCA_037367405.1. Classification (NCBI taxonomy): domain Eukaryota; kingdom Viridiplantae; phylum Streptophyta; class Magnoliopsida; order Alismatales; family Hydrocharitaceae; genus Ottelia; species Ottelia alismoides. The sequence continues at coordinate 49,070 of JAZKJV010009430.1, forward strand.
GATTTCACTCCTTACGCCTAGCCATCCTTATAACATAGAACCATTCTCTACATCTAGTTCTTCAATTCAGACTGACTAGGGTGTCATTCCATGTACAAATCACGAACTTGATCTGAAGAAATTCTCTCGGATTCAGAGTCAGAAACAGACATAGAGATGGCTCAGGAAAAGCGAAGGGACCACAGCACCCGCCTCAGGCATAGCAGGAACAAGATCAGCCAGATCAAAATGTCGTGGATGCCTAGATTCTCGCCTTCATTCAGGCAATCCAGCAACAGCTCACTGACTAGGCATTAGCCTAAGTCGCCTTCCAAGACATGCTCAATGACTTGAGGAGAGGAAGAGAAAACCCGGGAGGAGGTGGAGGAGGAGAAGGAGGAGGAGGAGGAGGAGGAGGAAGAGTAGGTGGAGGTCGCGCACGCCCAGTAGACGAGCCCAAAGAAGAGCGGCCCAAGCCGACTCTCAAAGAGAAATACAATCCTGGGGAAGGTCAAGTCACTAAGTGGATCCAAATCCCAGCGATCCACGCACATTTTGAGTTGAAGCCTCATCTCTTAGCGCTACTTCCTAGATTCCAAAAAATGCAAATGATGACCCATATATCCACCTACAATAGTTCAGGCGTATTTGTAGTACAATGCACTACCCTAACATACAGTTAGGAGTAGTCAGATGATGGCATTCCCATTTAGTCTCCAGGACAAGGCCCTTCATTAGATCAACCACTTGGGGGAAGGTCGTCACAACATGGGAAGAACTTAAGTCTGCCTTCCTGCGAAAGCACTACCCCCTTGGGAGACTTAATCAAATGTGTGCCTACATCACCAACTTCACCCAAGCCACCCATGAGTCCATTCACGAGGCTTGGGAGAGGTTTACAGAGTTGCAAGATGAATGTCCCCATCGTGACATTCCGAGGACTAGCTTGATCGAACACTTCTTTGGGGGACTTACAATTGAAAGCCAGAAGCTTGTGTATGTTGCATGTGGTGTCTCACATTTCAACAAGGACGAGGATGTCGTATGGCAGATCTTTGAGGAGATGGTTGAAGGAGAGGCCTCCCTATCATTGTCTCATGCCTAGCAACGCTACCCCCCTCCCTCTTCAGAAGCCAGTCCATATGGCATTTTCCCACGAGCCGGACAGGGACGAAAGCTCCAACTTGAGCATCAAAGGGAGCCACCTTTCCAAGGTGGATATTATAGAAAAATGATCACAAGATCTTGAGAAACTCTCCGTGAGCGAATAGAGGACACAGAATCTAACAAGTTGGACCAGATTACCAAGAAGTTGGAGTTGCTGGTCAGTACGATCAGCTCCTGCAATGTCGTGTCTGCATCAACGACCACTCTCGCTGAGACAAAAGAACAAACATCGTTGCAGTCTCCTCAGCAGAGTGCACCTCAACCAGCGGACCAGCACGTATACTACGTGTAGGCCCCTGAGCCAACATCCCCACAACAACCACAACAACAACTGGTAGTCTACCAGCCTGAGCCCCATCCTATGCAAGATCCATGTTTCCCTCCTCCACCTCTCATTCAAGAGGTGAATGGCGTATGGGCGAATGAAGCACAACCGGCCCATCCCGGTGGACCTCAACAGGGCCAGCAATCAGGCAATCGTCAGTTCCCTCAGCAACAAAATTAGTCTAGAATCAACCTCAGTTCCACTATCAGTCTCCACCATACAATGGCAATTGGTGACATAATCAATACCAACAACCGCTATACAATCATACCAGCAGAATCAACAATATGTGGTTGTTCCATATCAGAACCAACATCCTTAACAGCACTAATAGTACCACCCCTCTCCTCAGTACCATCCTCATCAGTTGCACCACCATCCCCTACACTAGTTCCAGCATCAGTATGGCCAACGTGCTGACTCATCTGAGGCGTTCCTGTCGATATCCCCGACTTGTATTGTATGGCTCATCTAGGGAAAATAGATGAGCTAAAAACTTGATCACCTGACCGCCGCGAAGGCCTCCATACCTGTACAAGTGGACGTTAACCCCAATAATTGATAGTTTGCGATGTCCCAACTGGTCTAATTGATTCATATATGCTTAATTTGTTTTTTATAGGGTTGTCACTCTCAAGAGCGGTAGGACCTTGCAGCCATCAGCCACATGCAAGGGGAAGAATAAAGCATCGCTAGTTGAATCATCATCTTCTTCATCAATCGATCCAGCATCTGGGTTGGGTGAGAAAGAAGAGGAAGGAGAAGCACCATCAACAAAATGTTAAAAAATCAGAAAAATAAAAAATGCCAAAAAGATAGCACATGCCGCAATAGCAACGGGAGCACCAGCCAGCCAGCCTTGGAAGAGATCGCACATGTAGTTGATCTAGTGCCAGCAGGTGAAGCCCCGCTTGCAGATTTTGGATGCTTGCCATTCTCGGATGACCCTACTCATTTTAGTCATCCATTTGTACATCCAGATGTTTGCACAAATTTTGATGTAAATGAGAACTCTATTTCAACTACTGTTTGATTCTGTAAATATTCTGCTTCCAGATGCATTAAGAAAATAAAACATTAATAATTTGAAATGAAACTTGTCTGACCTTGATGTTGTTGAGATTATCCAGAATCTTGTGCTGGAAATTCCCTTGCTCAAAGCCATAAAGTACATTCCTAACATCAAGAAAGGTCTGATAGAAGCATGTACTTCAATGATACAGCCACATAGAGCCAGAGAAAGAAATGTGAAACATATTCTGACTGCAGCTACAGTAAATGCAATCAGCAATCTCCTGATCGAAAAAATGATAGGAGATATCCTCTAGTCAGATGATAGGTGTTCGATCTAGAGTTCGATCAAACTCTCCTCAATAGTTGATCCTCAATCAACCTGAACCCACTTCACTACTCAAAAAATTCAGGTTGGGACCGCTCAAGTCTATGATAATGATTTTGTAGTTCGGAGATACATCCATCAAGAGGCCTAGAGGAATTTTAGAGTATGCCATCGTTACCATTCGGGGAATGCAGTTCCTTGCTGACTTCATCATACTAGACATGGACACCTCAGCTCCTCTTCAGCATACCCTGATAATCCTAGGACAAAAGTTCTTATAAATACCGAAGCAGTAGTGAACTATGGTACTGAGAAGATCACCTTCCGCTCAAATAGCGACAAGGAGTCAATTGAGACGATCCAAGTGCAAAAACCGTCAGAGCTTGCATCAGACAAGAATGAGCCGATAGAGCAGCAAACAAAAGACTGTGACTTTCTTGTTGAAATCTGTGGCACCAATATGTTTATGGGAGGTGTCGAAAACCACAAGTTTTTCTCAACAGAAAAACTAGTGGATAACACAGTCGAGTTCCCAGATATCCTTGATGATGAGATTTTCACTGAGTTACCTGATGAAGATATCTATGGCCACCTGTCCTTAGTAGAGAAAGAGGCAATAATTGCAGATTTTTGTGAACAAGATTCTATCATAAAAGAATTATGTGCAGCATTGATTGCAGAATCAACAGTGCCAATACCGTTAAAAGATCTGATACCCTCTCCCTACATAGTAGCTGAAGCTACCACCAAGCTGAACCAGACCCCGCCTGAGCTCAAGCCACTTCCAGCAAATATAAAGTGCATCTTCCTTGCAGGTGCGTAGAACATGTTCCCCATGATTATCAATTCACAGCTGATTGAGGAACAATAATATCGTCTGCTCCAGATTCTAGAAAGAAACCGCAAGGTCATAGTAGCACAATACTCTCTGTTACCATAAAATTGCTCTTCTTCTACGAGAGTACATGGTTCTCTTCACAACATCTCTTCAAGCCTTGGTTTAAATAAGATATGCACTGATCGAAATTGTCTCCCTAGACCGAGAAGTCGTCCATGAAAACCTCAAGAAAAATTCCAACCATATCTATGAAAACGGCCAACATGCATCGCTGAAATGTTGTAGGAGCGTTGCATAGACGGAACAACATTCTACGGAAGGCGTAGGTCCCAAATGGACAGGTGAAGGTTATATTCTCTTAATCCTCAGAATCTATAGAAACTTTATTTAATCATAGTATCTGTCCAAGAAACATAAATACTCCTTCGTGGGCAATCTCTCAACGATATGGTCTATGAAGGGGAGCTGGAAATGGTCCTTCTTGGTTGCTAAATTGTGGCATCTGTAGTCCACACAAAGGTGCCAAGATTTCGGTACTCTGGTTGTGATATCCTCTCCTTTATCATTCTTGATCATGGTTATCACTGACTTCTTTGGTACAACATGCAAGGGACTCACCCATTTCGAGTCAGAGATGGGATATATGAATCCCACATCATACCATTTCGTGATTTTGTTTATCACAACCTCCCTGAGATTTGGATTCAATCTTCGCTGGAACTCTTAGGATGGTTTGTTGTCTTCCTCAAGATGTATGTAATGCAAGTATAATGAGGGGTTGATCCCACGGAGATCTGAAATTTTCTAGATGTCATCTCAAAATGTGGCATGGAAGTAGACCCTGCAAAGGTGGATGTTATTTCAAAACTAGAGCCACCTACAAATCTGAATCAAGTTAGATCATCCTAGGACACGTCAGTTTCTACCGACGATTCATAAAGATTTCAGTAAAATTACCCAACCAATGACTGAGCTTCTAGGCGAGGAGGCAGATTTTATCATTGATGATAGAGTCCTCCAAGCACTCAATCAGCTGAAAGAACTGATCACCTAGACCCCTATCTTTCATTCGCTAGACTTGTCTCTTCCGTTTGTGATCATGACTGATGCATCAGACTATGCCATTGGAGCGGTTATAGGATAACGAAGAGAAAATCTACCATTTGAAATTAACCATGCTAGTTGGACTCTAGATGAAGCTCAGAGAAACTACACTATCACTGAAAAAGAGTTGCTACCAGTTGTCTTCGCCCTGGAGAAATTAACATCCCACCTCCTGATGAATCTCCATTTCATCCCCTTTATTCTATCATTTTGGCCTTAAAAACCTGAGATAATGCATGTAAATAGCATTATTTTGTACAAATTAACATTCATTCTTTATTCCATTTATTGTGTATAAAATATTGTTTTTAATGTTAAAATTATAGAATAAAGAAAGAAAAGAAAAAGAATAAAATGCCAAAGGTATTTTATTATGACCCTAAACTTCGAGACCTAGGCAACTTGATGACTTAGTCGACTAGGAATAAAGTAGCGGGAGATAATGGCCAAAAACATCCATAAAATTCCATTCTTTTATTCATCAATAATGCATTTTTGTGACCTATTTTATTTTCTATTCTTTATACCTCAAATAGAGAAACTTTATACATGAAAGTTGTAGATAATAATATATAGAAAAATACAAAATTAATTTCTTAGAAAAATAATGTACATTGTACATTTTATACTTTAAATAAAAAGCCAAAAACCAAATTTCCCAGACCCATATCTCCAAAATAAAAATCAAAATGTATCAAAATCACCTTTAATTGTATATAGCTTTAAATAAGCTATTTAATGAAGGTTGTTTCATATTTTTTGGAGTTAAGATGTGAAAGTTAGGTTTTGGACCCCCTATTGTACAATATACCCAAATAAAATATTCATTTTATTTATTATTTATTACTTTTATAATTTTATATTTTTTATAATTGTGTAAATATTATTTATAATATATGTACATATTTAAAATAAAATAAAACTATGAATAAAATACTAAAATATAATATGTATACAAATACATAGATGAATATACAATACATATACCTAGATATTCAACACCTATATTTATTTAAGTATAAATATTATATCAAAAAATACAATAATAATATATTTAAGTACATAAAAATAAGTTATTTTCATAAAATAATAAAATCAAAAATACAAAATAAAAAGAAAATACTTAAAACATAGATGAATACCTATAACATAACCCTAAAAAACTTGTAAAAAATAAGTTCAAAAAGATAAAAAAATAATAATATACTATAAAAAATAATAAACAGTTTTTATTTTATAGCTAAAATTAATAAAATAATTTATTATTTATTTTAGAATTTATAAATAATATTAGATCTGATTTTCCTGGTTGGTCCACGTAGACCAACTAGGTTTCTCCCCCAGTTGACCTCATCCAACTTTCTAATCGAGGTCCTAGGGTTGTCAGACTTGCGATTGACCCCATGTTCTCCATTTTTTCTCGATCGATGTAATCATCAATTCAAGTTGTATTCTTCATCGCCTTTTTACCTTGATCATAGGGCTTTCATGCACCATTGATTTCTTAAACAATGGATCACTGAGTCGCCCTTCCTTCCTTGTCCCCCCCCTCCACCACATGTACAAAAGCATCCACACGTGCTCCTTTGATTTTTTGGAATCTCCTTTGACCCTTTTTGGCCCCACTCTCTGGTGCTCTGGATCGAAGAAGGTGACAACTTCTCCAACCCCTTGTAGCGGAGCTAGGCGTAGTCTTAGGTGATCTTGATCCATCTCCGGCGACCATCGCCGTCGTGAGGTCCGCTTCCTTGGCTCCAACCAAATGAGGTACCCTTTCCCTACTTTTTAGATTAGGTATAGTTCTAGTATTAAATAGTGCATTTCTTTGATGATTTGATTATCTATAATAGTGTAAAAGCTTGAAATCGTAGTTCACAGCAGTTTGACTCTGATGAACTTTCCACTGTCCTCAAATTTTTTTACCGAACTGCCAAATCACCTCACTTCGTTTGTCTCCATCCCCCAAACATTCCACCCACTTCCACTCAACCAGATCCCTTATGGACCTGGACATCCACTCTTCCTTCTCCACTGCTCGCCGGAGAGCTCCACCCAGCCATCTCCTTTGCCCATTCTCCCATCTGATGCTCTCCAGAGCATCACCTTTTTGCTGATTATGTTCCCTTGTAGGAAACCGAGAAGAAACGACCAGTTGTTGGGGGTTTTGAGGGTCAGTTGAGGCTCTAGGTTCTTTGACGCTACAAGCCCATGTTAATGGGACCCAGACATCTTTGATGCCTCCCTGAGTTGTGGATTGATGTGGGGAATCTTCTGAGCACCGCAACAGTCTGTAGAAGCGTCAGAGCAAGGAGAGAAGGTGAATCAAGCGAGCTTCAGGGAAGGATTCTTCCATGTTCTTTCATACTCCTCCAGAGCCGTCGGATCTCACCATGTTCTTCATGAAGCACAACTGTCGTTCGATCGTCCATGCCTCCAACCATCAGATCCTAATCCAAGATCTAATCCCAGCCATTGGACGTAAAGAGGCATCAACATGACGATGCATGGCAAGTGGGACGAGCTACACCGTTGGATTTACGCCTTGGGAGTATTTTGCCTGATTATCCCCCTCGTTTTTACACATTATTATTTAGTACGAAAACTATCCTTTACCATTATTATATTTTGTGTGATTTACAAAAAGGCCCCCAAACTTCTTGTAATTGCAGTAGAGTCCATTCTAGCTCACCTCACGTACGGTCCCATGTGAGGTGGGCATTTTGCACTTGAGCCCCTGCTACTTCTTATATACTATTTTTGCCCAAGGATTTTTTATTTCAGTGTTACATTTTTGTGAAAATTGTGTAAAGGCCCATGCATGTTATTTTATTTATAGTTATGCCCCTGCTAGTTCATGGATTTTTGTGCATTTATTTTATTTATTAAATATAGTGTCCATGATCCAAAATTATTGAAAAAAAATAGAGTTAAGCTCCTATTGTAATATATTCTGACTTTATGTTTTTAGAATTGCAATATAGGACTTTTTAGAATTTTATTGAAAATCAAAAAGTGTTATTCCATATTAACAGTATAAAATATCAAAAAATATAAAAACATATTAAAAAAATTCTAGAAAAATATATTTTTTATTTAAATCCTTCATACCAAAAATCACTAAAAATTGAAAAAAAAACTCTTAAAAATCAAAAAGCTCCAAAATCCATTATAAAAATCTAAAAAATTCCTAAAAACTCCAAAATATCAATTTTTGTTTTAGAATTTTCTCTATATTATTATTCATCTATTAAAATTGATTTAAAAAATTTTGGGCATTATTTGATATTTTTAATTTCCATTTCAATTTTTCCTATTTATTTAATCCCTAATTTGAGATATTTTTACTTTAAAAAAACTATAAAAATAGCAAATATCACTAAAAATCACAAAAACAATAAAAAAATTCAAAACCCAAAAATATTTAATTCTGGCATTTATATTTATATTTATATTTATATTATTATACATTGTATATATTGTCTTATATATTATTATATATTCTATATTCTATATTATAAAAAAGGAAAATAAATTAAAAATTAGAAAAATATAAAAATAAAATAAAAATATAAAATTAAAAACAAATAAAAAGTATAAAAATTAAAAAAGCAAAAATTTAAAATGCACAAAAATACATAGACAACAAGAAGCACACATTTTTGCATTCACTTGCACCATTCTCCTGGTTGTTCCCTATGTTCGACCTCTACATTCTTGCACACTATACACATCTATTATAGAGTTATAATAAATTTTAGCTCCTCATATTTTCCTTTTCATTGCTTAATTTATGTTATGGGTTAACTGTTGATTTTATGGGATTTCATGAGCGGTCGCTGCATTGTCTTCGCCTTGTGAGGACATATTTTGACCCTCACAAAACCCCAGTTATCACCTACTTGGATCCAAAGTAATAATGTATACAGACCACTCTACCATTAAGTACTTGCAGGCCAAGAAGGATGCCATACCCAAACTTATCATATAGATCCTTCTTCTTTAGGAATTTGATCTAGAAATCCGTGATAAACCTGGAGTTAAAAATATGGTGGTAGATCATTTGTCAAAAATACCAGAGCCAGATACTCCTAGGTAGAGCTTATTGCCAATTAAGGAAACTTTCCCATATGAAGCCATTATGTATGTCACCTCGCTCCCCTAGTTCGTCGATATTGTGAATTATCTTGCATCCAAGAAAACTCCACAAGATTGGTTGAAGCTGAAAGTCGACAAATTCATGTTGGGTATTCATTTCTATCAGTGGGAGGATCCTTATCTCTTTTGTGAGGCGGCAAATTGCATCTAGAGGAGCTGCATTCCTCAGGAGGAAGTCCAAAGCATTCTCAAGCACTGTCATGCCAACGAATCATGAGGAAATCACTCTGGGAGAAGAACGGTAGCAAAAGTTCTATAATCCGGCCTTTGGTGGTCGACTCTATTCAAATATGCATAAGACTTTGTTAAGCATTGTACGGACTGTCAGAGACTAGGCAGTAATATTATAATGAGAGACACAATGCCCGTGGAGTACATTCAGATTTCAGACATGTTTGACCCGTGAGGCATCGATTTCATGGGCTTGTTCCATAACAGTCAGGGTTTTGAGTATATTCTGCTTGCTATTGATTACGTGAGCCATTGAGTGGAGGCTATCCCAACCCAAATTGCTGACAGTCGTACCATCAGCTGGTTCTTGAAGGAAAACATCATTGCATAGTTCGAGATCCCCAAAATTCTTGTATCAGATGGGGGTAGCCATTTCATCAACAGAGAGGTGAAGAAGCTAACACAGGAATTCTGCATTGAGCATCATGTCGCCTCTCCGTGCCACCACCCACAATCCAATGGCATGGCTGAATGTTCAAATAGGGAGATAAAGACAATTCTATAGAAGCTTGAACATCTCGATAGGAAGAACTAGTCATAGTTGCTCGATTCCGTTCTTTGGGCCTATCGGACCTCCTACAAGTTGCCTCTAGGAATGTCTCCCTACCTCCTAGTGTATAGAAATCCATGTCATTTTCTCGTAGAACTAATTCACAAATCTTTGTGGGTAATTAATATTCGTAGTTTGGATTCCAAGAAGGTCATAAAGAATAGAAAGCTGGATCTAAATCGACTCCTAGAATTCTGTGAGTATGCATACGACAACAACCTAATGAACAAGGAGAAGGTCAAGAAGTGGCATGGCAAGCACATCCACCGCAAGACCTTCGAACCAGGTCAGAAGGTTCGGTTGTTTGATGCAAAGCTCAACTCTTGGGAAATTGAAGAGCAAGTGGACCGGGCCTTTTATAGTAAAGCATGTGTGTGACAATGGAAGCATTGTGATATATGGATTGTCAGTTGACGCACAACCATTTGTAATCAATGAACAATTACTTAAGACTTGTCTTGAACATGATATGTTTCTATTCGTGGTTGATTCAGTTCATGTGGTCGATGATGAAGAGTTCACACCCGCAGCATCAGGACAATCAGTAAATGCCATCAAAAACATTTTTGAGTAGTTAATCTTTTTCATCTTTTCTTTTTTTCTTCTATTCATTTTCATTCTTCAAAATACTTTCTTTTGTGTTGCCCTCACCCCATTCATCTGTGCTACACTTAGGATATGCTTCATCTTAAGTATATGGGGTGAGAGTCCTTGGGTTATTCATTCTTCGATCCCCCGCATGTCTCATCAACTCTTGATAACCAGTCTATACTTAGGAATATTTTACCCTAAGTAAAGGGAGAGACATGCCGAGTTGATTTTTCATTTATTCGTTCCCACCCTCGACCCTCTCTGCATGTAGAATACAATATGCTATACTTAGGATTAATCGATCCTAAGTATAGAGGACACGATTGACTTCATATTCTTTATTGAGTCGTTGCCGTGTAGACTTTTCTATACTTAGTATGAGTTATCCATTCATTTTACCTTTGATCTATGAGGACATAGCTCAAGCTAAGTATAGGGGGGTCAATATAACTTTGTATATATTTTAGTCATAACTCGTACTTTTTTATTTTCATTAAGTATGGCTAAAAAATTATTCAAAGAAGTATAAAGAAAACACTTGTATATAACCCATTAAAATTCTGTGTATATACCAATTAATAAATCAGAAAAAATGTTTTGTTAAATGTTTAAAATATGGTTTGAAAATATTTTTGAAAAAACTTTTGAAAACTGTTTGAAAAATATTTTGTAAAACATTTCAACCTTTATAAAAAATATTTATTTGTAAAAAATTCTTTTCTTTGTGTAAAATAAAATGATTCGAAAATCTATTTGCAAAAGTTTTGAAAATAAATGGTTGCAAAATGGTTTGAAAAATCTATATATACTGTTTTGAAAAATCTTTGCAATGATTTTCAAATTTTAAAAAGTTTGCAAAAATTACTTGTCAATATTAGTTTGCACAAGAAAGTTTTCAAAATGTTTGCAAAAATCTTTTCAAATTACTTTGAGAACTATGTATACAATTCAAATCTTTTACAAACTTAACACACTATCATGTAAATATACATAAACACCTCCTGTAAATTCTTAAATAGTAACCCTTGTAAATAAGAAGATGCACTCCTGTGTAAATATCTGTACCTATTTCTTTCCCCAAAAAAATGTTTTGAAAAATCCTAAAATTCGTAAAACTAAACATTTCAAAAATATTTGCAAAACCTTTATCAAAAATTGCATAAAAATTTGCAAAACTTTTTCAAAAATCCATAAAAAGTTCAAAATTAGAAAATTACTTCTAAAAAATATTTTCTTACATTGTACATAGCATTCACATTTTTCAGAATAACTTAGACTATTGAACGAGTCCAAATAAAGTCTGAAGATTAGAGCTTGGAATAGACCTTAATGCACTTAATTTTAGAGGAACCCATTGAGGACTGGAAGTGGAGACATTTCAGGTCACCTTGACGTAACTCTTTAGATTCCATAAGACTATGTTCATGAGTCAATTCAACATGCGTAAATAAACCCTTCATATCATCCATAAGACTCTTGAGATAGTGACTTAACTAGAAACCTCGTACCTAGAACTTAGCTCAACTCAGATGGACTGTTGAAAAATCTTAGATTCCAAGTCGGGATGATGCAAGACTGCTGCATCAAGGGTGGCTCAGGAACCATTCTTTCGTATTGTCGACACCAGAACTCTAACCCACTTCTTTTGATAACAATGATATCTAAAGATTGGAGATGGATTGAAAAAATGCTTTGGACGAGGAAAGGTCTACCGGCGTAACTTTTTCTAAGACCCCAAAAAAGTGGGTGGAATAAAAGATGTTATATCCACCTGGACACAAACAAGAATGCAGAAGCTATGAAAAGTCAAAGAAAATATCCAAACAATCTTGTACCCCAGAAATTTCACAAAAATTTGAGCTTCAGAAAAAAGCCTTCTTCTTGGTGAAAATTTGGTTACACTGACCGACTTCACAAGGCAATGAAGACTACACTGGTTCATTCCCACTTCTCGTCCCATTCTTCTAACTCCTTACCCCATTCGTTTGTAAAGACTGGGATCACCTGACCTTAGAAGAAAATATCTATCTCCACGAGGATGAGTTATCAGAAGAGAAGACACCTTGGTAGTTCAATGGTTTTGTCTGGGGAGAGCAGAACAATTTCATGCATATGATTCTATCATTTCAAGGTAGTAAGACTATGCAATTGAGAGGATGGTTTTGACCTGGCTGTGAATTCGACTGAATAATAGGAGTATGGGACCTAAGGGTTGTTATATCACACTTTATGATTTCTACGCGGTTCTGAAACACACTAATAATCCAAAGGCCTTCTCTGAGATCCAAACTTTGATTGTATAAGTATAAGTCGAATTCCAAGCTATTTCTTTTTCTTTTCTCTATTTTCTTTTCTGCATTTATAAGCATAGTGTTTATAGGGACTAGAAAAGGAAAGTATAGGGGGTGATGAATCCTCATTCATCACCTTTATTCTTTGATTTTTGGCCTTCAAACCATAACTAAATGCATGTATATGGCATTAATTTGCCAAAATAAATACTCTATAAGTTGTATAAAATAATGTAGAAAATATTGTATAAATACTGTATTTATTGCTAAAATAAAAGAATAAAGAAAAGAGAAGAAAAATAAATGAGACACCATAGGTGTTGAGTGACCCTAGCCCCCAAGACTCAGTCATCATGATGACTTAGTCGACAAGAAATAAAGTATGGTAGGATAGGATGGCGAACTATATAGCAAATACAGTCGGAATACCCTACAAAAATAGGCCAATAATTACCTATCGAGACCCATTTTATTCTTTAATATTTATTCATAAAATCAATAGACTTTGTACATGAAAGTTGTAGATAAAATTATAAATAAAAATATAAAATTGGTTTCATAGAAAAATAATATATAATGTACTTTTTATACTAAAAATAAAAAGTCAAAACCTAAACTTCCCAGACCCATATCTCCTCAATAAGAACTTAGAATGTATCAAAATCACCTTAATTGTATATAATTTTTAATAAGCTATTTAATAAAGGTTGTTTCACTTATTTTGGAGTTAAGATGTGAAAGTTGGTTTTGGACCCATGTTATATAGTTTACCTGAATAAAATATTCTTTCTATTTATTCTCTAATATTTTTTATAATTTAATATTTTTATAATTTTGTAAATATTATTTATAATATATATACATATTTAGAATAAAATAAAACTATTAATTAAACACAAAATCAAAATAAGTATACAAAATACATAGATGAAATACCTATACTTATACATATATATTATATACATACATTTATTTATGTATGCAAATAACATCACAAAAATATAAAAAAATATTTATGTATATTTAAATAAGTATGGACATATAAAATCTGTGTATAAAATAATAAATTATAAAACATAAAATAAAAATAAAATACATAAAATATAGATGAATATACCTATATTTGAACTTGTAAAAAGCAACATATAATAAAATACCTCAAAAAATAAATAAATAAATAATAAATACTACATAAAATTAGGAATATTGTTTATTTAATAAAAAAAATTAATTAAATCATATAGTATTTTATATTCATTTTCCAAGGCATTTTTGCCTTGGAATTTCCTGGTTGGTCCGCGTGGACCAACTAGATGCAGGTATTTGTTGACCTATGGTCAACTGTACCCTACCTCCCGTGACTTCTGTCAAAACTCCACCAACGCCCGACTTCGCCCAACATCCTACGTCTCCATCTTCACCCTCTGACCTCGATCCTTTTACTATCATGCAGCCCTTTCGTCCTTGACTCTCACCATCATTGAATCTCCACCAACCACTACCTTTGGTCACACAAGCCTCCCTTGAAACTTCCCAAAACCTCTCCTATATATAAAACCCCAACTCATCGTTTGTTTTTTGCATTGCTCTTAACCCTATTCTAACCCCTCAAATCATTCCTAGAAGCATCCCATTGGTGACAGGAGCGAGTATCTTCGATCTGCAGCGAGGAGGGTAGGTGTCGGAGCTGATCTAGCCATCTCCGGCTAAGTCGTTGGAGGTTCTGCTTCCTAAGACTCAAACTCGGTCAAGGTTGGTTTATTCTCGTCATTTGGTAAGAATTTAGCGTAGTTTTTAATTCTGCTTTTAATTTTCCAATTGATCCAGTAGCTTTATTGTAATCAGAGAATCATTTCGACCTCGAGCTTGAGCTCCAGGTCAAAATCATCGTTACCTACCCTGTGATCCACTTCACTGACCACCCACATCTACCCTCGATGCATTCTCCATCTTGTCCACCCATTTTCTCCTTTGATTCAGCTGGAGTCGAAGATATCAGAGGTTCCTTTTTTCCGCATCGCCTGAGCCTCAGCACGTTAATCATTTGCGTAGCTCCAACTACAATTTTTGGGCCGAGAGCCTCGCTCTCGAGCCATGTAAGCATTCAGGATACAAGCCTCGAGGCACAGTGGGAGTGAATGAGACCACCTGGAGCACCTCTAGGTCGTGCTCGAAGACGATACCCTCCAATTCCCCCATTGATTTACATCCGGCTCATTTGAGCTACCTGCACATGTGGAGGAATCCAGGAGCAAGAAGAACCCCTTTGCGAGTCGAATCGAAGGCACAGGAGTGAGGAATCGACAATCCAAAGTTGGAGGGGGCGTGTTCTTCCCTAATTCATCCAACGACATCGGGAGCCGTCTGATCGTTTCCACGCTCTAGATCTGATATGAAGCGTCCAGTCTAGTCGAACCGGTGCGTGTTTAGAGCCGCAGAATTCTCCACGTGTCTGCACGAGCGTCGCCTAATCTGTTGGTATTAAGGGGTAAATTTCATATGAGCCATCCACCCTTTTATAACTGCTAAATAATCTTGTAAATATTATATATAGTTAAAAAAGTATTGGAAAAATTGCATGTAACCCCTTGAACTATTTTATATTACCCTTTAGTCCTCGGCTACATCACCTCACGTGACCAGCTACGTGCTTGGGAAAATTTCATGTAAACCCTTGCAGGTTATTTTAATTTTTATTTAATCTTTGAGATGCAGAATTTAGTTATAAACTTTTGGTTTATTTGCACTTTTCCCCTTGAGATTATTTTTAATTACAAATATGCCCCTGCCAGTACCTTAATGTTTGTCTATGTTTCTATTTATTAAAAATAACATTCGGGCTCCAAAATTCTCCAAAAAATAGGGTTACGTTTGCTTGTAGTTTCACGTTAAACTTTTAGTACAACATTTTAGTACTTTTCTAATTTTATGAAAATAAAAAAGAGTTGGGATATTCCCTGTTTACAATATAAATTACCAAAAAAATATAAAAACATTTTGAAAATTCCCCCAAAAAAATTATTCTGCTTATTATTGTATTTTCTAACCATAGACCAAAAATCCCTAAAAATATAAAAAGAAAAAGCTAAAAATCACCAAAATCCTACAAAAAAATTATAACAACTCTTTTAAAAATCTAAAAATATTTGTTTATGTCCAATATTTTTTACTTACGTTCATAGTATATATAAAAAATATTTTTGGAAAATTTTGGATTTATTTTCAATTTTTAATTTCCAAAACAATTCGTCCCATTTAAAAAGTCCCTGTTTCAGGATATTTTTTCTCCAAAAATACCTAAAATTAGCTATTTTACTTGAAAATCAAAAAAACATTAAAAACCAATAAAAACATAAAAAAATTATTTTGATATTTTTTACTTATATTTATAAGTATATTATCCCTTAGGGTATTATATATCCATAAATAGTATTATATCAGCTAAAAAATTCTCTTATTTTAAATATTTTATAATCATTTTAAAATTAAAAATAATATAATTTATATATTTAATTAAAATAAAAATAATAAATATATATACATATATATACACATTCTTTGACTAACAATGTGCACAATTATATGCATACATACCTATATTATTTATTCATTATTTATTTATAAATAATATTGAGTGCTACACCATGTGTTCATGTGTTTCACCCTACTCTACTTGTCACTATGCACATTTATTTGTAGGATTGATGAATCTCTATTTCATCACCTTTACTCTATCATTTTGGCCCTAAAAACCCTAGTAAATGCATGTAAATACCCTTAAATTGCATAAATTAGCATTCATCCTTTATTGTACAAATTGTACATAAAATATTATTTTTAATGCCAAAATTATAGAATAAAGAAAAGAAAAGAAAGGAATAAAATATCAAATATATTTTATGACTCTAAACCTCGAGACCTAGGCATCTTGATGACTAGGTCGACAAGGAATAAAGTAGGGGGAGATAAGGGTCAATAATAAAAAAATTCCCTTTTAGTTATTCATTATTTATTCTTTTTTTGGACCTATTTTATTTTCCTCTTTTTATAACTCAAATAAATAAAATTTGTACATGAAAGCTGTAGATAATAAAATATAGAAAAAAATAAAATTGATTTCACTTAAAAATAATATACAGTGTAAAAGATATACTCTAAATAAGTTTCCAAAATTCCAAATTCACAGACCCATGTCTCTCAAATAAAAACTAAAAATATATCAAAATCACCATTAATTGTATATAACTTTTAATAAGCTATTTAATGAAGTTGTTTTCATATTTTTTGGAGTTAGTATGTGAAAGTTAGGTTTTGGACCCCTATTGTATAATATACCCGATTAAGATAATCATTTTATTTATTCTTTATTATTTTTATAATTTTATATTTTTATATTTTTTTAAATATTTACATATTAAAACTAAACTAAAAACATAAAGAAAACACTAAAATAAATCTGTAAAGAAAATACATAGATGAAATACCTATACTTATACCTATGCAATAAATATACTTATTTATTTAAGTATATACATTATATCAAAAAATATAATAAAAATATATTTAAGTATATAAAAAAAGTTATAAATTTATAGAATAATAAAATAAAATAATAAAATACAAAATACAAAATAAAAATAAAAGACACAAAAACATAGATAAATATACCTATACATTAAGCCCTAAAAAGTAACTTGTAATTATGTATCTCAAAAAAATAAGTAAAAATCATAATAAAATATGGAATCAAATAATAAACATTTTTTATTTTATAACCTAAAAATAACAAAATTATTTATTTTATTGAATTTCTAAATAGTTTCTCGGTCTGATTTTCTAGTTGGTCCACGTGGACCAACCAGTTTTCGCCCCTTTTTGACCTCGGTCAACTCTCTGACCGAGGTCCTAGGGTTGTCAGACCTACGTTCTGGCCTCATTTCTTGAATTTCTCAATACTGCTTCTTTCACCCTTTGGCATCGATTCCTTCTGCAAAGTTTTTCCTCGATCCATGCTCATACATGTCAGGTGATTACCTCGTGGTATGGGTCGTTGAATAGAGCTGACTCCCTTGATCTTCTCATTCGTTTGGCCACCTTGTACAAAACCCCACCGTAGACTTCCTTTTCGATTTGAACCCCTTTGGACCAAGTTTTGACCCCCCACGTGTGCTCTTGATCGAATGCGAGACAGGGCTTTCTCTAGTCGGTTGGAGCGAGTCAGGCGAGGTCAAGGAGCTTCCACCACCACCTCAGGCGAGGTACCTATCTCCTGGTCCAAGCTTGTGAGTTATTGATTTATTTCCTACTTTAGCTTAGTATTAGTTCCTAGGCTAATTTCTTGCTTTTATTTTATATGTTTAGTGTGTGATTTGTTGTTAATCCCTCGTCCGAGCTCCGCTCCGGCCACCACCTTTATTTCACTATCCCACCTATCCCCAATTGTTAACCTACCCGCCTGACCATCTCACTCTCTTCCCCTTCACTTCTGTGATGAAAACCCCCTCTCCATTCAATCTACTCCTCTTTGGAGCAGGATCTCGAGCTTCATCTCCTTCGCATCGCCAGAGCTCGTCCACCCGCACCATCCACTATCTTTTCCCCTCCGGGAGTGCCCCAGAGCTTCGCATTTTTTCCTTGAATAACTCTCTGTAGGAAGGAACGAGAGAGGAGGTCTTCTGGACCTTCATCGAATCAGGGAAGAGCTTCTAGGTCGCCCACTGTCGCAAGCCGCCACCAGAGCCCATCTTGGCATTTTGATATCTCAGGCCACCACGGATGGTCTCAAGGATGCCTTAGGGACCATCAGAAGTGAATAAGGAGCTCAGAACGTCGAGATTTTGAAGATCCAAAGTCATCCAGGTTGTGCTCTTCGATCGTTCTTCCTCCTTGCTCCAGAGCCATTCGATCAAGAACATCTCGCCAGGTCGCGCAACATCCATCCGATCAAGCTTCATCTCAGTCGTTGATCGCCTGGGACGATCTAATCTGAACCATCACTGGAGAATCGTCATCAATGTACCACGGGTCGATGTGTGGCATAAGTGATAAGTATCAGTCGTTGTCCCGCACCTCTTAGAGGGGTATTTTGCATTACTCACCCCTCGATTTTTGTAATTTAGTAATTAGTAGGTAAACTTTCATCTGCACCTTTAATATTTTGTAATATTTGCAAACTTTCCCCCAACCTTTTTTATTTTCTATCCAGTCGATTCCACGTCACCTCACATGTGGTTGCACTTGAGGTGACTGTTGGAAATTTTGCAGGCATTCCCTTGGACATTCGGTATATTTTACTTTAGCCCTAGAACTTTTAATTCAGTTATTTATTTTAGGTGAAATTCCATCAAGGCCCCTAGATTATCTTTATTTGCATTATGACCCTCGCTAGTGTGGCTCACGTGTCTCTACATGTAAGCTTGGCAATTTTGCAGGTAGACCCTCATAGATCTTGGATTTTATAAAAGGTCCAGAGACTTTTTAATTATGTTCAATATTTTTGAAAAATATATAGAGTGGCCCTCGTGCTTTATTTTATTTACAAAAATACCCCTGCTAGTAATGTAGTTTCTTTTTATTTCCTCTATTTAATGAAAATATCAATTTTGCTTAAAACAATCCAAAAATATAGGTGTCTATTCCTGAATGCACACACTTTCACACAAATATTTTATCCCGCAGTTATTTTATAAAAATAAAAAAGAGCCTAAATATTCCCTGTCTACAGTAGAAATTCATAAAAAATAATTTTTAAAAAATTATAAAAATGTATATTTTGTATTTATTTAGTTATTTTACAACTCTAGACTAAAAATCCATAAAAACTACAAAAGAAAACTCTTAAAAAATAAAAACCCTAAAAATACTTACAAAAATATAAAAAAATCCCTAAAAATCCCAAAATTATATTCTATGTTTCTGAATTTTATTTATAATATTATATTTATACTAAAATTGATTTAGAAGATTTTGGACACATTTTCTATTTTTAATTTCCATTTCAATTTCAGCTATTTAATTAAACCCTGATTTACGGTATTTTGGACTTTAAAAATACATAAAAAATTAGCAAAATTTTCTAAAAATCACAAAAATAGTACAAAATAGTTAAAACCCCAAAAGAGTTTTTTTCTTTATTTTGACTATTATTATTTATATCTATATTAGACTATATTGTATATATACTTTAAATATAGTTATATTATATATTTTAAAAGAAAAAGGAAATATAAAAAATATAAAAAGAAAATATAAAAATATAAAATTAAAAAGACAACACAAAATATAAAATATAAAATAAAAATAAATTAAAAAATAAAAAATAAAAAACCCACAAAAAGAGATATAGACAAAGACCTCAGAATCAAAATTTTGTGCTTCATAGCCAATCTATCTAGTTTGCTCCATGTGTTCGACACTCTACACATACTTGCACACTATACACATCTTGTTGTAGAGTTAAATAAAATAAATTTTAACTCCACACTTTATTTTCATTTCTTGATTATTATTGTGGGTTAATTGTTGGTTGAAGTTGGGTTTCATGAACGGTCACCACATCGACTAGATCTCTTGCCTTGTGAGATTTATAGACCCTCATAAAATCCTCTTCAACAAATGGCGTCGTTGCCGGGGAGCAAAAGTGCATATATTGACATTATTTGATTGTGATTTATTTGGCTATATTCATGCTTCATTTATTTTTTCAAAAAACTCATTTATTCGATATAATTGCTGATTTGTCTAACCTCTCTTTGTTGACTTTGTTGTGAGGTACCGCATATCGAGGGAGGCGCTTTACTCGAAGTGCTTGTGCACCCACGTGAAGCCGGGTTTCGACTTCTTACATTGCACCAAAGGAGGCGAAAAGAAATTTTAAAGACAGAGTCGTTGTTATTTTCTTGTATTTATTTTTGTAATTTAAAGTGAGAGAGAGACAATTATTGTAATAATACAGGACACTCTACATACTTCACGAGGTACAGTGCCTGAGGGATTGTTCCCTTGGGGCCTTGTCGGTTTTGTCGTATTTTCATCGCATTTTTTATTTTATTTTTTGATTTTCTATATTATGTATTTTATATGATTGAGCCCTAGTTGTAGGATCTGCTTGTCAACATATTAAGGCTAAACACATAATGACCATTGCATGCACCTATAGTTACAGTTGGACATAGTCAAATTTTGAATTGTTATTTATTTAGATTTGAGATCGAGCGCCAAGAAAAGTGTTATACAGCGCTTGTAGGATCCAATGTAGCGGAGACCGATGCACTTCAGAGACTAGACTTTTGGATCTCACTTCTAGATATTTAGCATCTTGTTCTTCACGCTAATAGCAATTTCTGTACCTAGGGCGATTTCATCTGTTGCATTTTGCATATAGTGTAGGCTTCTATTCTGCTTAGCATCCTTGCATGTAGAGAGCTGGAGGCAAGGTGAGCATTTGTCTTTAACATCATCGATTTGCCACTTGCATTGCTTTTCCGACTCTCTCCATCTGATTTTGAGCACCTAAGAGCTAAAAAGAATTGAACTCCTTGATAGACGCATGTATTCTTATTAAAAATCTAAAAAAGTGATAATAATAAAATAGGGATTGTTAACATTACTTGACCCTAAAAAAGATCAAAAAGAAAAATCATTGTCTTTGGGCGAGTAATCCCCTCATTGTCTTAGTTTTAAATTGCTCACGTACACACTAAGAAGTAGAGCCCCCAAATCCCATCAATCCTTTCTAAGTGTTTGTACAATTTTTGACTCCTCACCTAAATTCTAAAATAGAGAAGATAAAAAGACCGAACTTTTACATCTTTACCGAGTTGAGTAGGTGAATTGATGGGTTGTGTTTGTTTTGTGTGTGTTTGTTTGTGTCTGTTTGTGTGCATACTCGATCATCACTGCCCATTTATGCCTTTTTCTCACTTCTCTTGATTTGACTATCATGCTCTCCCAATCATTTTCCTTTTGTTTTGAGATGGCCTACTGGAGTGCTTTTTTATCTGTACTTATTGATCCTTCCTACTCTCCAGTCGGTCCACCTCTTTTTTCAGGAGGATTTTGCTCCTGACTTTCGTACATATCCACCTCATCCATAGTTTCAGGACTCAAACTTTTATCCACCTCTACCTCCGTATTTCCACCTTCACATCCTCCCGAGAATGATCTATTGGAGTCACCTATCACGATTTCCACACTTGAGACCATGATCCAATTCTTGGAGCAGATGAATTCGAGGATTGACGAACTTACCTGCCTAAATAAGTGCCGCATTGATGCTTCACGATCTGATGATATGGATTTCATTTGAGGATTTCTATGAGCTTGCAATCACCCAAAATACAAAAAATGAGAAAAAATCAAAAATGCAAAAGATTTCAGGAGACACACTGTTGAGTCATCTTGTGAGTAGAGGGCACACCTGACAGATCATTTGCCCACACATCCATTCACATGTCCCACCTTTGACCATGAGGATGCTATTGTATAGACTGCTCTTGGTCATCCTTGTGTATATGCTGACTCCGATCTCCACCCTTGCATGGTGGAGATCCAAAAATTAAAAAAATTGTTGACTAAACCCGAAGTGGTGGCACCATTCATGAGATCATTAAAGCCCCACTTCACCAGGCCATGACCCAATTATCTGCTCCTCAACCTAATAAGAGAAAGCAGAGGAGCATATCTGAGCGTCATATTCTGACCATGGCCACTACCTAATGAATCTGCGATTCATCATCTTTATTCATTTATTTTAGCTTAAAATCCCTTATAAAACACCTGTTTATAACACTAACTCCACATTCTTACTAACTTGCATCCAAGGTTCAGGAAAGCGGTACGCGTATGCGTTCGGACTGGTCATTGAATATTGAATAAGCGGTATGCGGGGGCATATGCGGGGTATATGTGGTTCTACGCGGTTTTCTAATTTTAAATTTTAAAATAAATAAATATCTATGAATAACATTACCACTGAATTTATGTATCTAAGTGGAATTAAAGAAGATCTAAGAAAAATGGTTAATGTGAGATGAGTGTGTGTATATGCTTTTAATTGCCTCATATTTAATCACAAAAAACATTTACCATAAAAACGTCACATATTAGATGATTCGTAATAACAAAACTTCAATACACATGCATACACTTCATGAGCAAAACCTCAATCAGAATATATAAAAATATTCGACGATACATTGCATATACTTGTGAAAAAAATACATGAGAAAAATATAAAACATTGCCTATACATAATGGTATAATGCATTGCAATTGTATATAAATGCATGTCATATTCTTACAATTGAATGAAGGAAGAGGCAGAGCTAAAGAATTAAGGACCTGAAAAAGAAGATTGGAAAGTTGGAGCTGCTGGAGCAGTATGCGGGGCATATGCGGGATATGCGGGGCATAAGCGGGGCATATACGGGCCGCATATGCGGGGAGGGCGCATAATGCACTGATTTGTGAAATAGGTGCGGTCTGCCTGCCGCACGGGCATATGCGGCCGCATATGCGGCCCGTGCGGCCGATTTCATGAACACTACTTGCATGTGTGTAAATATTGTATATTTGTATATTATTTTAACCTAAAATAAATATAGAAAGAAAGTAAGGAAAAATAAAGAAAAGAAAATAAATAAAAAAGGAAGACTGTATATATGTAATAGATACAGGCTCACCTGAACCCTGAGAGAAGGTCAAGATTTGACCTGATCGACCAGTAATAAAGTAGGGGGAGATAGGGTCTTCAATTAAAAATCCAAAACAAATTGTATGTTGTGTATATTTGTATACTACACTATTTTATTTGTGTCTTCCTTTACCTCAAATCAAATAACTTTCAAATCCAAAGTTGTAACTAAAAATGTGTTCTAATTAAAAAAAATAATTGCACAATTAAATCATGTACAGAACAAAAGCAACCATACTTGGAAAAAGCCACTAAGCACTAATTGAAAGACCATTTCCGGCTCCATATGAACTCAAATTGAACCAATCTCACTTCCATTAGATTCTAAATTAAATTATCTTTAAAATGGCTGTATTTTCGTAATTTTTTGGAGTTACGAGTAAAACGTTGGTTTTCTAGGGTGGTTTGTGCAATTTTCCCATGTATTTTGTACATATTGTATTTGTATATATCTGTAAATATTTTTACTAATTATTTAAAATAAAAATAATAAAACAAAAAAATAAAACAAAAAAACTAGTTTGCTTATTTACCCATGTAGATAATGTCATATTTGTATATAGCATATGTATATATTTAATTTTCTTAACTAACTTCCACAAAAAATAAAAAAAATAACTTTTATTATTCCAATAAATAAAGTGATGAAAATTAAAAAAATAGTTAATTTTTGTATATATTTATCTTTTTACTTTATCTCATTTCAAATTTCATCTCTATCTCTTCTATTTATATGGCTCCTTCTCCCTCATTCCAACCAGATCAATCTTTCGGAGAGGAGTCTGACCTCCGAGAGAAATTTTCATCGAGAAAGGTGTCTAGCCTCCAAGTCATCCGGTGACAGCGCGTCGGCCTCGTCGAGGCGATCATGGTCATTTTCGCTCCTAAGGTGAGATCCGTTGTCATTTTTCTTCTTATTTTATCCTAGATTAATAGTATTTTTATTTTCTCATAGTTGTTCTTCGTAGTCATTTTGCCTTTCTAGATATTGAAAAAATCCATCTCGATTTGATCTGTCTCCGATTCTGAATTTTCATCTCATTTTTTCGATCTCCACGTGTTCTTTTATATCTTCCATGATCTATCAACTCCGACCATGCACGGTGGTCGGAGAATCGGATTCGATCCTTTCATTTTCAACGGATCCCCATTCATTCTCCAATTTGTAAATAAATAAAAAAAATAAAAAATTTATTTGTTTTCCCATTCTCCCTAATATTTGTTTTGCAAGATCATTAAAAACATTTTTTATTCTCTATTTTCAATTTTTTTATTTCGGATATAAAAAATAAGAAAATGTCTTCTATCGTTTTGTTTTCAAAAAAATATTATAATTTTTTCTACTAGTTCTCTGTATTACAAAAAAATTAATTTAGAAAAAACGCTGAGGCACGCTTCCCCGCACGAGGCTGCACACCCAAATGCTAGCCTCCGCCGCCTGGAGGAGCACCACGCCACCGCCGTTGGCTGCCACCTCCGCAGCGTCCCTGCGACGCCTCCACCATGCCGCCTAGCGCGTTCCACCGCCATTTAGTCTCTATCACCATCCCCGCACGAGGCCGCATGCCCAGAAGCCAGCCTCCGCTACCTGGAGGAGCACCGCTCCACCGCCGTTGGCCCCGCAACCCATCGACGTCATCACCACCGCATCTCCCATTTCAGCGTGAGCTCCGCGCTCCCGTGCGGACCCTTCTCTTCAGCCCGCCCATCCAGTCGATCGGTGGCCTACAACCACCAGCCTCCAATCGCCAGTCTAGCAACACCAGGCACGGTCGACCACCCCGTCGATCTACACCGCTCCAGTCGTGCTCGTGCCCCGCCCGGCCTCCCGTCGCCCTACGCCACCGCCTGATCCACCTGAGGAGAGGAAACGAGAGGGGCGGCGGTAGCCCGTGCCCTGCTTTTGTTTCGTAGAAACGAAGAAAGAGACAGGGAACCCTAGGGATAAAAAAATATTTGGAAAAATTGCATTCAGCCCCCCAGAAGTTTTCTTAATTACATAAAGGTCCCCGATAGTACAAGCGCATGCCACGTACGTGAATCAGTGGTAAATTGCAAACTCTCCCCTTCATTTTCTTTTTGTTATATATTTATGCGAGAATAATAAACATTTGCAGAACAATCTCATTTATCCAAACATTATTTTGCATGTCTTTTTTATTTAAAAAAATATTTTACTTGACCAATAAATCATCCAAAAATCATGCTATGCTCCTGATGTGATTATCTTGCTAGCATAAATTTTTCATTGCATTTTTTCATTATTTACTATTATCAAAAAAATAAAAAACAACATCTTTTTCTCTTTCAGAGATTCAAAAATTCATAAAAATTCGAAAATATCTCCAAAAATTCCAAAAAAATGAGGGTAGTCTTATTTCATTATCTTTTAATTTCTATGCAAATTTCATGCTTTAATTATTTATAAAACCTAAAAATATTGAAAAATACCAAAAATTTAAAAAAAAATAAAAGAAAATTCTACAAAAATCCAAAAATTATTATTTTAGTTCTTACTTGTAGATATTTGCATATAGTTTGTCATAAAAATAATTACCAGGAGTTTTGGGCATTAAAATATTTTTAAGTTGCAAATTACTCCAGGTTGTGCACAATTTCGCATTTTCCCACTGTTGGATTTTAAAAAATACAAAAACATCTAAAAATTGCACGAAAATTTCAAAAAAAACATTTCAAAACTTTTAAAACCTAAAATTATTTTATCTGTATTTTTATGAGCATTTTTATAAATTGAAAAATTACAAGAATATTGCTCTGTATTATTTTTGAAAATAAAAAATTACAAAATCAAAATTACTAAAAAATTGAAAATCAGAAAACAAAAAATTAGAAAAAATTAAAAAAAAATCAAAAATATAGAAAATCACAAAAACCAAGGATAGTTATCCTTTGAGATTACTGTTTTTCTCTTAATTGATTTACGATTAATTGAATAACCCTCAGGATTTGTAGCCTCCCTGAGTTCGAACATGTCCGATGTGTAGGTTAATAAGTAGCAAAAATAAAAATAAAAATATTTGTTTGTTTGTCACGGGATTTTTGGGGATAGCAATGGCTATCATATCATTTATTTCCGATCCTCGAGAAGATATTGTGCTACAACAAAATGGCACCATTACCGGGGAGGCACGGCAAGGGTAGTTAGGTTTCTCTTTTGACCTACTATTATTGGTTGTAAATATATGTTTACATTTTGTCATTCACTTCCTTGTTCATATCCACTGCATTCATTTCATTTTTTTCTTTTCTCTTTCTCATATTTGATAATTGTATTTCTTACACATTCTCTTTTCTTTTTCTTACGAGGGCCCGCAGAGACAAGGAGGCGATTCTAGGAGAGCTAAAGCACCCAAGTGATGTGGAGGCGGCTTGATTCTTCACCAAGCTACAGGATAGCGTGAGAAGAAGAGAAGAAGAATTGAAGAAAAAAATTAAAGAGAGAGAGAGATTTTCTTTTCTAGCGTTTGGACTCTTGTAAACGGACATTCATTTGTTGCGGGGTCTGTTTCACCAAGTGACGGTGCACTTGGGGGACCTCACCGATTTTATTTTCATCGCCTTTATTTTTCTTTGTTTCCCACAGATTTCGTGAGCCACCTTTTGATTGCTTTAATTAATTTGCTTGAGCCAGGTAATTAATTACGTCTAAACACCATAAACAAGATATTTCTGTGCCTATAGAGTAGAGCATAATTTGGACTTAGTCAAATTAACTTGTTCTTGCCCGTTAATAGAAGCTATCATCTAGGACGGTTCACTTGCATTTGCATATAGGATAGTTTATTTCAATTCTGCGCGGATCACTTGCATGTAGAGTGATGGCGACAAGGTATGCATCTCTAACCTTGCATGCATCATTATTTTTAATCGCACATTGGCATTTCCGATCTCCTTCCTTATTTTCAATCACATAAGTTAAAAAGGAAATTGGACACTCGGTAGGCAATTCGTTGAAAATATTTTAACCAAGTGATAACTACCTAAAATCGGGACTGCTAAAGAAAACTCGACCCTAAAATAAGCACAAGGAAAAATCATTGATTTGGTGAGAGTAACCCCCTCATTGTTTGGTTTGTATGTAGCGAGGGAGCGACCCCCGCACTAGGATCGAGCCACACCCAAACTCTTTTCAGACTACTATCTTGGGTTAGTCGTTCTCCAGTGAGGGTCTCTCTAGTAGCCGGTAAAGCAGCCAGTGACGTCCTTAACAAATTGAATTGATCGGGTAGCCGGTAAACGGTCTGTAATTCATACTGACTGGGAAATATCTAACTTTAGGATTAGGCCAGCCTCCTGAGAGCATTGGGTTCCTAACAGCTCGCTCTAACCGCTCTGATATATTGTATTCTCACCAAACTCTAAAATTGATAAGATAATTGATCGAACCTTCACGGTCTTCACATTGAGTTGAGTTGGTGAACTGGGGGTTTGTATTGTGTTTGATTGCTTGTGTGCATACTCGATCCTTCTGTGCATTTGCGCCTTTTTCTCCGTATCTTTTGACTTGACCCTCGTGTTCTCATGATCACTGTCTTTTGTTTCGGAGATGGTCGACTGGAGTTATTTCAATCTGATCTTCGCGGATACCTCGTACTCTCCAGACAATCCACCTTCCTTTTTCCAGGAGGACTTTCCTCCTGATTTTTATGCATATCCGCCTAACCCATTATTTCAGGAATCAGAGGACTTTGATTTTCACCCACCCTCATTCAACCCACCCGATCCTGGGATTTTGGAGTCACCTTTCATGATTTCTACACTTGAGACATTGAACCAGATGTTGGAGCATATGAATTCGAGGATTATCAATCTATTTAACATAAATATGAACCATAACGTTTCTCTATTATTTGAGGATATGGATTCACTTGAGGATAATCATGAGAGCTTGCAATCGCCCAAAATACAAAAAATGAGAAAATTTTAAAAATCCAAAAAGATTCTGGGAGACACATTATTGATTCATTTTGTGAGGAGAGGACCCAAATGCCCGATCATTTACCCACACATCTATTCACATTATATCCCAACCTTGACCTGAGGATTCCATTATACAGACTGCTCTTGGCAATCCTCGTGTAGATATTGATTCCGACCTCCTCCCTTGTATGGATGAGGTCTGAAAATTCAAAAAAATATTGACTGAACCCGAAGTGGTGGCCACTATTCATGAGATCATTAAAGCCTCACTTCAACAGGCCAAGACAGGTTTATCTACTCCTCAATAAAAGAAGAGAAAGATAAGGAGAAGATCTGAGCGTCACATCTTGACCATGGTCACTGCCTACGCCATCTCTCACCGTCCATATTTTAAGAAAGGAAATGCTACCATACCTCTTGTGAGCTACTCCATCTCTGACCATTCTTGTGATATCACTCTCCTTGACGGTGGTTCATCAAACAATATAATACCCTTCTCTATGGTACAGTCTCTTCATCTTGGGCCTCTCAAGAAAACCAGGATGATAGTTTAATTTGCTGATGGATCTATCGAGAGGCTGCAAGGTATTCTAGAAAATGTTGTCATCCTTATTCAGGGCATGAATTTCACTTCGGATTTTGTCGTAGTGCCCATGGAGGCCTCCACCCCTGTGGAGCACCCTCCAATCATCTTGGGACGGCCTTTTCTCGCATCTGCAGGAGCTGTCATTGATTATGGTTTAGGAGAGATTCGCTTCCATTTTGATGTTGGGAGCGATGTGTTGATCACTACACCCATTACTGACCAGAGATCTGCATCTCATGAGAGCCTGCCCGTGTTAGACAACCCCAAGGAATTTGACCTCGATGATAATATCAGAAATTCTTGTTATATGTTGGATGATAATGAAACCCAGGAATTCCTCTTCAAGGAGGAAGACTCGGAAAGCATAGGCCTTGGAGTTCCCCCTTTTGGTATGTGGTGATGCATTGATGACATCCGCAGAATTTACACGATAGAAACCCTAGAGCGGAAGGCAAATTCTGAGACTAGACAGGACGGACATGATTTGACTACTTTCACTAATGAGTCTATTCCTATTCAACCTGATTCAGATGAGATCGATTAGGTCAAATTTGATTTGATTGCTTTTATAAAGGAATTTGGGCCTTTTGATAAAGATGATGATCCATTAGAGGCTCGCCTGGTTGAAATTGATTCTACTTTTTCTGATAATGATTTCGAGCCATTTTACTTTGATGTTTGCGAGACTTCCAAGGCAGGACATGACCACAATACTTCCAATTTCCGGTTTAGGCCTGCACAATCTGAAACCGTTGAGGATACATTCTTGATCGATCCTACTCAGTTTATGTCTAATGATGATCCAAATATCGACCTACACCTTGTCAAATCCATATCTCAGAGGTCCCGCAAGAAGGTTCGCTTTCGACCTTCTTGACCTTTGTATATCCATTACTCTTGTATATCCTTTCGTTTCACTATTTTCTTCTCTCGTTTTATCATTCACCCCTTTTCCGTGTGTATGTGTGTATATATGCTATACTTAGGATGTGCTTTATCCTAAGTATAGGGGGTGAATGATTTGTGTTGTTCATATTCGTCCTGTTCATCACTCTTGTTGTTGCTTATACTTAGGGATACTCTACCCTAAATATAGGGGGTGATGTTGTTCATATCGTGTCTTTTTATTTTTGAGCATGTACATTCTCTTCATCGGTCTTCCCCTTTTGTACAATCTACTATACTTAGGATTAATTGATCCTAAGTATAGGGGGATCACCAACTTCTCTTCTTTTTATCTTTTCTTTGAGTCGTTGTAACATAGGAGTCTTTTCACTTTTCTATACTTAGCATGATTTATGTCTTCCTTTTTCGCTCTTTGATCACTATGAGGATATAGTCCGAGCTGAGTATAGGGGGTGTCGTATATATTGTATATATATACTATAGACATAATTTGTACTTTTAATTATTATTTGGGGGGGGGTATGTGTATAATTTTGTAAAATCCATGTGTAAAAGCAAAAAAACAAAAAAACAACACAAAAAAAAACAAACAAATAACAAAAATAAAACAAACAAACAAAAAAACAAAAAAACTTGTATATACTTGTATATATTTTACTAACCCTTTTTCCTTTTTGAAAAAAAACTAAAAAATAAAAAATCTATAAAAACTTGCATAATTCAAAAAAAAACTTTCTTTTACATCTGCATTTTCTCCAAAAATCCATAAAAAGATCAAAATTAGAAAAAAAATTCAAAAAAAATCTTTTCACATGTGCATCATTTTTTCTTTTTTTCTTTTTCAAAAAAATTATTTGCATTGTTCATATTTTCTTGCATTTGCATGTGCATTTTTCAGGATAGTATTGACATTTAAACTATGTCTGGAATAAAATTGAAGAATGGAGCTTAGTTGGGCCTTAATCCACTTAATTCCAGAGGAACCTTATAAGAAATGGAGTTACGACTTTTCAGATCCTAGTGACTTAATTCTTTGAGTCCATAAGACTATATTCACATGTCATCTTGATTAGTCTAAGTAGAACATTTAACAACACACGCATGATTTTTTCGGATCGTAGCTTATCTCGGACAAGCACTCTACACGTAGCTCTTCATGGATGAGGTAGTGAGGAGGCAGAATCTTTTGGCTTGGGGTAGCATACGATGGTATTACATCTAGGCGGAACCTCTCGTCTTCCTCTAGGGAAGGAAGTGTGTCTCAACCTGGTCTAGCGATGTTGAGGTCTAAAGACATGAGGGGTTGCAATAATGCTTCAAAAGAGGGATAGTCTACTGGCTCAAGAGGAAAAACTCCTTATGTACATACTGCACCGTGTATATTCTTTAAAAAAGTATGGAAAAATGCATAATCTCCAAAAATGGACAGGCCTGATTGAAAAGTAAAATGCCTGCCAGAGTGTATATACAAGGATTAAAAAAATCAATAAGAGCTTCAAAGAAAAATTTTTGTAAGCTTGCAGCGGATGACTTGGCTACACTGGTCATGCATCCAAGGATAAGTAGCTACACTGGTTATCGTCCATTCTTTTCTCCATCCCCTCTTCTTGAGCAAGTTGTACTTGAACTTAGAAGGGAATATCTCCGCTCCTTGAGGAAAGAGTTGCTAGATCGGGGAACTAGAGTTACCTTGTTGAGGGAGGTTGTTTCTTTGCTACTTCTGAGATGGGGAGCTATACCTCACTTACATTGTACAAGTAAAGATTCATAGTCATAAGAATTGGTGTATGTAGACTTGTTCTGACCTGACTGTTGAGGAGGCATGAATAGAAGTCTTGTGGAACTTAGAGGCTGTTAGGTCTTAAATCCATCTCCCATTAAGGTTCCGACACACCAATAATCCAAAGGTCCGACAGAGCTCCAAACTACAATTTTATGAAGATAAGTTTAATACTCAATATTGTCCTACTTTCTTTATTATCCCTTTCTTTTTCTTTTTCTTCACTTATTCTTTGAAATAAGTGTTTGCTAAGGGACTAGCAAAGGTAAAGCATAGGGGGATGATGAATCTGTGATTCGTCATCTTTATTCATTTATTTAGCTTAAAATCCCTTATAAAACACATGTTTATCACACTAACTCCACATTCTTACTAACTTACATCTGTGTGTAAATATTGTATATTTGTGTATTATTTTAACCTAAAATAAATAAAGAAAGAAAGAAAGAAAGGAAAAATAAAGAAAAGAAAATAAATAAAAAGGAAGAATGTATATATGCAATAGATATAGGCTGACCCGAACCCCGAGAGAAGGTCAAGATTGACCTGATCGGCCAAGAATAAAGTAGGGCGAGATAGGGTCCTCAATTAGAAAATCCAAAAAAAATTGTGTGATGTGTATATTTGTATACTACACTATTTTATTTGTGCCTTAATTGACCTCAAATCAAATAACTTTCAAAACCAAAGTTGTAACTAAAAATGTGTTCTAATTAATAAAAATAATTGCACAATTAAATCATGTACAGAATAAAAGCAACCATACTTGGAAAAAGCCACTAAGCACTAATTGAAAGATCAATTCTGGCTCCATATGAACTCAAATTGAACTAATCTCACTTCCATTAGATTCTAAATTAAATTATCTTTAAAATGGTTGTATTTTCATAATTTTTTAAGTTACGAGTAAAAAGTTGATTTTCTGGGATGGTTTGTGCAATTTTCCAATGTATTTTGTACATATTGTATTTGTATATATTTGTAAATATTTTTACTAATTATTTAAAATAAAAATGTTAAAATAATAAAAAAATTAAAACAAAAAAACTAATTTGCTTATTTACCCATGTAGATAATGTCATATTTGTATATGGCATATGTATATATATTTAATTTTATTAAATAACTTCCACAAAAAATAAAAAAATTAACTTTTAATCTTCCAATAAATAAAGTGATGAAAATTCAAAAAAATAGTTAATTTTTGGTATATATTTATCTTTTTACTTTATCTCATTTAAATTTTCATCTCTCTTATCTCTTCCACCAAAAATTCAAAAATTCAAATTTCATCTCTATCTCTTCTATTTATATGGCTCCTTCTCCCTCATTCCAACCGGGTCAATCTTTGGGAGAGGAGTCCGATCTCCGAGAGAAATTTTCATCGAGAAATGTGCCTAGCCTCCGAGCCGTCCGATGACAGCGCGTTGGCCTCGTCGAGGCGATCACGGTCATTTTCGCTCCTAAGGTGATATCCGTCGTCATTTTTCTTCTTATTTTATCCTAGATTAATCGTATTTTTATTTTCTAGTAGTTGTTCTTCGTAGTCATTTTGCCTTTCTAGATATTTTTAAAAAAATCCATCTCGATTTGATCCGTCTCCGATTTCAAATTTTCATCTCACTTTTTCGATCTCCATGCGTTCTTTTCTATCTTCCATAATCTATCAACTCCGACCATGCATGGTGGTCAGAGAATCGGATTCGACCCATTCATTTTCGTCGGATCCCCGTTCATTCTCCGATTTGTAAATATATAAAAAAAATTAAAAATTATTTGTTTTCTTGTTCTCTCTAAAATAAAAAAATAAAAAATATTTTTTATTCTCTGTTTTCAATTTTTTCAGATATAAAAAATAAAAAAAGGTCTTCTGTCGTTCTATTTTAAAAAATATATATTATAAAAAAAATATACTGGTTCTCTATATTACAAAAAAAAATTAATTTAAAAAAAACACCGAGGTGCGCTTCCCCGCGTGAGGCCACACGCCCAGACGCCAACCTCCACCGCCTGGAGGAGCACCGCGCCACCGCCGTTAGCTGCCACCTCCGCCGCATCCCAACAGCGCCTCCACCGCGTGCCCAGCGTGCGCCACCACCATTCAGTCTCTGTCACCATCCCCGCACAAGGCCGCACGCCCAGACGCCAGCCTCCGCCTCTTGGAGGAGCACCGCGCCACCACCGTTGGCCCCATAACCCACCGGCGTCATCACTACCGCATCTCCCATCTCCGTGCGAGCTCCGCGCTCTTATGCAGACCCTTCTCTTCAGCCGCCCATCCAGCCGATCGACGGCCTACAACATCAACCTCCAACCGCCAGCCTAGCAACACCAGGTGCGGTCGACCACCCCGCCAATCTACACCGCTCCAGCCATGGTCGTGCCCCGCCCGGCCTCCCGTTGCCCTACGCCACCGCCTGATCCGCCTGAGGAGAGGAAACGAGAGGGGCGACGGTAGCCTGTGCCCCCCTTTTGTTTCGTAGAAACGAAGATAGAGACATGGAACCCTAGGGATAAAAAATATTAGGAAAAATTGCATTCAGCCCCCCGAAAGATTTCTTAATTATAGAAAGGTCCTGCTAGTACAAGCACGTGCCACGCACGTGAATCAGTGGTAAATTGCGAACTCTTCCCTTCATTTATTTCTTGTTATTTATTTTTGCAAGAATAATAAACATTTGCATAACAGTCCCATTTATCCAGACATTATTTTGCATGTCTTTTTATTTAAATAAATGCTTTTATTGACCAATAAATCTTCCAAAAATCATGTTATGCTCTTGATGTGATTATCTTGCTAGCATAAATTTTTCATTGTATTTTCTCATTATTTAGTATTATTAAAAAAAATCAAAAACAACATCTTTTTATCTTTCAGATTTTCAAAAATTCATAAAAATTCGAAAATATCTCCAAAAATTCCAAAAAATTAGGTAGTTTTATTTCATTATCTTTTAATTTATGTGCAAATTTTGTGCTTTAATTATTTATAAAACCCAAAAAAATTAAAATTACCAAAAATTTTATAAAAATCATAGAAAATTCTACAAAAATCCAAAAATTGTGATTTCAGTTCCTGCTTATAGATATGTGCATATAGTTTGTCATAAAAATAATTGCCAGGTCTTTTGGCTATTAAAATATTATTAAATTGCAAATTACTCCAGGTTGTGCACAATTTCGTATTTTCCCACTGTTGGGTTTAAAAAATACAAAAACATCTAAAAATTGCACAAAAATTCCCAAAAACATTTCAAAACTTTTAAAACCTAAAAATATTTTCTCTGTATTTTTCTGAGCATTTTTGGTAAATTGAAAAAATTACAAAAAGAGTTGGTGTGTGTATTTTTGATCTTGTGAATATTGCTCTGTACTATTTTTGAAAATAAAAAAATTGCAAAACTAAAATTACTAAAAAACGAAAATTAGAAAACAAAAAAATAGAAAAAAATCAAAAAATCAAAAATATAGAAAATCACAAAAACCAAGGATAGTTATCCTTTGAGATTTCTGTTTTTCTCTTAATTGATTTACGATTAATTGAATAACCCTCGGGATTTATAGCCTCCCTGAGTTTGACCCTGTCCGCTATACAGGTTAATAAGTAGCAAAAATAAAAAAATATTTGTTTGCTTGTCATGGGATTTTTGGCGATAGCAACGACTATCATATCATTTATTTCCGATCCTCGAGAAAATTCGCGAACAACACTACCCACACACACACTGTCCAATCTATAGGAAAAAGGAACATGGCTACACCATTCATTAGTTGCACTATCTCTGACCATACATGTAATCACACTCTCCTTAACAGCGGTGCTTCAATTAGCATCATACCCTTCTTGTCGGTACGGACTCTTCACTTAGGGCCTCTCAAGAAAACCAGGATGATCGTTTAATTTGTTGATGGATAAATAAAGAGACAGGGAGGTATTCTAGAAAACATCGTCATTTCAATTTAGGGCATGAGCTACACCGTTGATTTTGTCGTATTTCCATGGAGACCTCCACTGGGGAGTATTCTCCAATCATCCTGGGATGACCATTTCTCGCCTCTGCGAGAGTCGTTATATATTATGGATCAGGATAGATTCGCTACCGTCCTGATGACGGGAGCGTTGATGTCATCACTACACCCACTACCGACCAGAAACCTACATTTGATGTGACTTCACCTATCTTGGCTGACCCCGAGGACTATGACCTTGATGATACTATCAGAGACTTTTGTTGTATGTTGGATTCTACTGAGACCTGAGAATTCCTTTCCAAGGAGGAAGACTTAGAAAGCATATACCTCGGAGTTCCTTCTTCTGGTATCTGGCGATGTGTTGATATACGATTGACACCTTAGAGTGAGGGCAGATTTAGATGAGACCGATAAGGCCGAATTTGATCTTTTTGCTTTTATCCAGGAATTCGGGTCTTTTGATGAGAATGATGATCCGGTTGAGACTTTAGAGGATGAACATGACTCGAATACTTCCACAGATGAGTTCGTTCCTTTTGGTTTTGACCTAGAAGAGACCTCGCAGGACGACCTTGACCTTACTTCTTCTGATGATGAGTTCATCCCTTTTCACTTTGACATCTGCGAGACACCCAAGGCTCGACCTAGCCACACTTCTTCCACTGACCTGTATGTGCCTTCACACCCTAGGACAACTGAGGATCTCCACCAGGTCAATCATGATTGACACTTTTCCAGTGAGGACCTCGATATCGACCTGCATCTTGTCAGATCCATTCCTCAACGGTCCTGCAAGAAGGTTCGCTTTTGACCTTCTTGACCTTTGTGCATCCATCTCTGTTGTACATTCACTTTTGTTTATCTCCGTCCATCCACCGTATCGCTCATCCACCCCATTCTCGTGTGTGCCTTGCATAGGACGTACTTTGTCCTAAGTACAGGGGGTGGATGAGTCGAGTGTTCATTCTTCATTTTGTTTCATCACTCTTGTTGTTGCCTATACTTAGGGTTCTTTTACCCTAAGAATAGGGGAGTGATGCGTACATTCTATTCGATCTCTTCTTATATCTTTATATGACTTTTCTTCTTTTCTTCTTTATTCTTTTCGTTTTCATTTTCCTTTTCCTACCAAAAAGGTGGCACCCCTTTTTGTCCGTCTCCTATACTTAGGATGTACTTTGTCCTAAGTATAGGGGGTGCGCACCCTGAGATTCTTTCATTCATTGGACCTCTCCACTGTATCCTCTTCTTGTCTCTACTTAGGGATATCTTACCCTAAATATAGGGGGGACAATCTGAGTACGATCTGTTCATTCCCACCCTTGACCCTCCCTGCCTTGTGTACAGTCTGTTATACTTAGGATTATTTGATCCTAAGTGTAGGGAGGATGGTCAACTTCTCATTTATTCATTCGTTCATTCCTTCGATTATTCTTTAGACTTTTTTATACTCAGTAAGAGTTATGTATTCTCTTTTTCTCTGTTATTGAGGACATAGCTCAAGCTAAGTATGGGGGGTCGTATATACTTTAGCCATAACTAGTACTTTTGTATTTTTAATAATAAATATGGCTAACATTGCTATATAAAATACTATACAAATACTATAAAATTCATTTAAAACACTTAATAAAAAGATGTATATTATTGCTCAATTTATTTTTGTATTTACTAAATACTAAATCAGGTAAAAATGTTTTTTTTCAAAATAATTGAAAAATAGTTTGAAAATCTTTTTGAAAAATCTTTTGAAACCAATTTGGAAAATATTTTTTTCAATATTTTCAACCTTTGTAAAATATTTTGTTTGTAAAAATTATTTTCTTTGTGTGAAATAAAATGATTTGCAAATAGTTTGAAAAATGGTTGCAAAAATATTTTGAAAATATATATATATATACTGTTTGAAAAACCTTTGCAAAATGATTTCCAAATATGTGTAAATATTTGTAAAATTATTTGTAAAAAATATTTTGGACTATAGTTTTAAAATTTGTTTGTCAAATGATTTTCAAATAAGTTTGAGGAATATTTGCATTACACTAAAATTCTTTATTAACTGTATAAATATTTCTACAAAAATGATCACATATCCTTTGTAAATCCTTAAAATCCCTAACTCTTGTAAATATCATATGCATCCCCTTGTAAATAATTGTACCTAGTTTTTATCCAAAATCTTTTGTTTTCAAAAATCACAAAAATATTTGCAAAATCCAAAATACTAAAAATATTTGCAAAATCTTTTTGAAAAATAAAAAATCCATGTGCATCATCTTTTTCAAAAATCCATAAAAAATCAAACTTTAAAAATTGCATTACAGAAATATTTTCTGCATTGTACATAACATTTGCATAGCATTCACATTTTTTGAATTGAGTTTGGTAATTGAACAAGTCTAAGTAAAGTTCAAATATTGGAGCTTGGTTGGACCTTAAATCTACCGAATAACATGAACCTTGTAGGAGTTGGAATTGAGGTACTTCAGGTCTAGTTGACTTAATTCTTTGAGAATTGTGAGACTTGGTTCAATGGATTCTTGACTGCCTAAGTAGAGTATTTCAGAGCACACGCATGACTCTTGTTGATAATGACCTAACTTGGACATCTACACCTTTCACTTGGCTCAACTCAGTTGGAGTGGTGAGGGGATTGGATTTGTCGGTATGAGAAGTACACAAGTGGAAACATTTATCCTTATCTAGGGCGGAAAGTGCACCCCAACCCATCTAGTAGCAGATACCTCTAAAGACAGGAGAGTGTGAGTTGCAATAATGCTTCAAAAGAGGGATATTCTACTCGAGAGGAAAAACTCCTTATGTAAATGATGTTGTATATAGTATTTCAAAAAAACTCCAAAAAAGGGGGACAGGCCTGATTGAAAATAAAATGTCTGCCAGAGTGTGCATATGTTGTATAGTTAATAAGAAAGCTTGAGCTTCAAAGTCAAATCATGTGAGACTGCAGTTGGATGACTTTACTACACTGGTCTTGCATCCTAGGATAGGTAGCTACACTGGTTGTCGTCCATTCTTCTCTTCACCCCCCTCGTATTGAGATGGTTGTCACTTGAACTTAGAAGGGAATATCCCGCTCCTCGAGGAAGGAGTTGTTGGATTGGGGAATCACTGGGTTGTCATGCTGGAGAAGTCAGTCTCTTTGTCATTTCAGTTGGGGAGAGACACTATCACATGCAATGTATGAGTCAGATTCATAGTCGTAAGGGTTTGCTATGAGTTGAAGTATTCTGATCTAGCTATTAAGGAGAGTTGAGTAGAGTTTTGGGATTCTCAAATGTTGTTGGACTTCAAATCTGACTCCCCATAAGGTTCTGCCTGCACTAAAATTCCAAAGGTCCGACTTAAGCTCCAAACTTTGATTTTCTGAAGACACGTTTGAAAATTAAACTTAAACCATCTTTCTTTCATTTCCTTTTCTTTATTTTTCTTATATACACTTATTGCATAAGTGTATGCTAGGGACTAGTAAAGGCAAGTATTGGGGGTGATGAATCTCCATTTCATCACCTTTATTCTATCATTTTGGCCTTAAAAACCTTGTTAAATGCATGTAAATACCCTTAAATTGCATAAATTAACATACATCCTTTATTGTACAAATTATATATAGAATATTATTTTTAATGTCAAATTATAGAATAAAGAAAAGAAAAGAAAAGGAATAAAATATCAAAGATATGTTATGACCCTAAACTCCGAGACCTAGGCATCTTGATGACTAAGTCAACAAGGAATAAAGTAGGGGGAATAAAGGCCAAGAAGAATAAAATTCCCATCTATTTATTCATTATTTATTCTTTTTTTGGGACCTATTTCATTTTCCTCCCTTTATACTTCAAATAAAGAAACTTTGTACATGAAAGTTGCAGATAATAAAATATAGAAAAATACAAAATTGATTTCACATAAAAATAGTATACAGTGCAAAAGATACAAACTGAATAAGTTTCCAAAATCCTAACTTCACATACCCATCTCTCTCAAATAAAAACTCAAAATATATCAAAATCGCCTTTAATTGTATATAACTTTTAATAAGCTATTTAATGAAGTGGTTTCATATTTTTTGGAGTTAGCATGTGAAAGTTAGGTTTTGGACCCCTATTGTATAATATACTTGATTAAGATAATCATTTTATTTATTCTTTATCATTTTTATAATTTTATATTTTTTATAATTTTGTAAATATTATTTGTAATATATTTACATATTAAAATTAAAATAAAAAAATAAAGAAAATACTAAAATAAAATATGTACAGAAAATACATAGATGAAATATCTATACTTATACATATGCAATAAATATACTTATTTATTTAAGTAT
The DNA here is from genome assembly GCA_037367405.1 of Ottelia alismoides. Classification (NCBI taxonomy): domain Eukaryota; kingdom Viridiplantae; phylum Streptophyta; class Magnoliopsida; order Alismatales; family Hydrocharitaceae; genus Ottelia; species Ottelia alismoides. Next base: position 88,866 of record JAZKJV010009430.1, read on the forward strand.
ATATATTATATCAGAAAAATATAATAAAAATATATTTAAGTATATAAAAATAAGTTATAAATATATAAAATTATGAAATAAAATAATAAAATCAAAAATACAAAATAAAACTAAAAGACACAAAAACAAATATAAATAAACATACCGATATTAATCCCTAAAAAGAAACTTGTAAATATGTATCTCGAAAAAATAAATAAAAATCATAATAAATTACTTTAAAAAATAATAATTTTTTTATTTTATAACCTAAAAATAATAAAATCATTTATTATTTTCTATTGAATTTCTAAATAATTTCTTTGTCTGATTTTCGGGTTGGTCTACGTGGACCAACCAGCTTTCGCCCCTTTTTGACCTCGGTCAACTCTCTGACCGAGGTCCTAGGGTTGTCAAACCTACGTTTTGGCCTCATTTCTCGAATTTCTCCACGTCGCTTCTTTTACCCTTTGGCATCGATTCCTTCTGCAAAATTTTTCCTCGATCCATAATCACACACGTCGGGTGATTACCTCGTGGTATGGGTCGCTGAATCGAGTTGACTCCCCACCGTAGACTTCTTTTCGATTTAAACCCCTTTGGACCAAGTTTTGACCTCTTCGCGTATGCTCGGAATCGAAGGCAGTGACAGGGCTTTCTCTAGTCGGCTGGAGCGAGTCAGACGAGGCCAAGGTGCCTCCACCACCACCTCTGGCGGAGCACCACCATCGAGGTCCCTATCTCCTGGTCCAGGCCAGTGAGGTATCAATTTATTTCCTACTTAGCTTAGTATTAGTTCATAGGTTAATTTATTGCTTTTATTTTATATGTTTAGTGTGTGATGTGTTGTTAATCCCTCTTCGGAGCTCCGCTCTAGCCACCACCTTTATTTCACTATCCCACATGTCCCTGACTGTTGACCGACGCTCTCGAGCTCCATCTCCTCCGCATCATCGGAGCTCTTCCACCCGCACCATCCACTATCCATTTCCCCTCTAGGAGCGCCTCAGAGCTTCACATTTTTGCCTTGACTAACTCCTTGCAGGAAGGAACGAGAAAGGAGGTCTTCTGGACCTTCATCGAATCAGGGAAGAGCTTCCAGGTCACCCATTGTCACCAACCACCACCAGAGCCCATCTGGGCATTTTGACATCTCAGGCCACCGTGGATGCTTTTGGGACCATAAGAAGTGAAGAAAGAGCTTAGAGTGTCGAGATTTTGAAGATCCAAAGTCATCCAGGCCGTGTTATTCGGTCGTTCTTCCTCCTTGCTCCAGAGCTATTCGATCAAGAACAGCTCGCCAGGTCATGTAGCATCCGTCCGATGAAGCTTCGCCTCAGCCATTGATTGCTTAAGATGATCTAATCTGAACCATCTCTAGCGAATCATCATCAGCGCACCACGGGTCGATGCGTGGCATTAGTAATAAATTTCAGTCATTGGTACGCGCCTCTTAGATGGGTATTTTGCGTTACTCACCCCTCGATTTTTGTAATTTATTAATTAGTAGGTAAACTTTCGTACGCAGCTTTAATATTTTGTAATATTTGCAAATTGCCCCCAATCTTTTCTGTATTTTCTATCCAGTCCATTCCATGTCACCTCACGTGCGGTTGCATGTGAGGTGACCATTGGAAATTTTGTAGGCATGCCCCTAGATGTTTGGTATATTTCGCTTTAGCCCTAGAACTTTTAATTCAGTTATATATTTTTTGTAAAATTTCATCTAGACCCCTAAATTATTTTTATTTGCATTTTGATCCCTACCAACATGACTCTCGTGTCTCTACACCTGAGCTTGGCAATTTTGCAGGTAGACCCTCGTGGGTCTTGGATTTTGTAATAGGTCCAAAGACTTTTTCATTACGTTCAATATTTTTGTGAAATTTACAGAGTGGCCCTCGTGCTTTATTTTATTTACAAAAATATCCTTACTAGTATTCTAGTTTCTCTTTGTTTCCTCTATTTATTTAAAAAATCAATTTTGCTCGGAAAAATCCCAAAAAATAGGTGTATACTCCTGATTGCATACACTTTCACCGCATATTTTATCTCGCAATTTAGGATATTTAATTATTTTATAAAAATAAAAAAGAGTCTAAATATTCCTGGTCTATAGTAGAAAATTCATAAAAAATATAAATAGTTTTGAAAAATTACAAAAAAATATTTTGTCTTTATTTAGTTATTTTACAACTCCAGACCAAAAATGCATAAAAACTACAAAAGAAAACTCTTAAAAATGAAAAACCCTAAAAATTCTTATAAAAATATAAAAAAACCCTAAAAATCCCAAAATTATATTTTATGTTTTCGAATTTTATTTATAATATTATATTTATATTAAAATTTATTTGGAAGATTTTGGACTCACTTTCTATTTTAAATTTCCATTTCAATTTCGGTTATTTAATTAAAACCTGATTTAGGGTATTTTGGACTTTAAAAATACATAAAAATAGAAAAATTTTCTAAAAAATCAAAAAAATAGCAAAAAATAATTAAAACGGCAAAAGATTTTATTTTTTATTTTGATTATTTTATTATTAGTTATATCTATCTTAGCATATATTGTATATATACTTTATATATAGCTATATTATATATTTTAAAAGAAAAAGAAAATACAAAAATATAAAAAGAAAATACAAAAAATAAAAAATTAAAAACACAATACAAAAATATAAAATAAAAATAAATTCAAAAAAAATAAAAAATAAAAAGATAAAAACCACAAAAAGACGTATAGACAAAGACCTCACAATCACATTTTTGTGCTTCATAGCCTAATCTATCTAGTTTACTCCATGTGTTTGACACTCTACACATTCTTGCACACTATACACATCTTGTTGTAGAGTTAAATAAAATAAATTTTAACTCCTCACTTTATTTTCATTTCTTGATTATTAACTATGGGTTAATTGTTGTTTGAAGTTGGGTTTCGTGAGTGACCACCGCATCGATTGGATCTCTTGCCTTGTGAGATTTTTAGACCCTCATAAAATCCTCTTCAACAAGGGTTTATAATAAATTTTTATTAACCCATGCTTATTCATTTATTGATATCTATTGTGTGGGTTGATTGTTGACTTCATCACTTGATCTTGTGAGTGGTCGCAGCATCGATCGTGCTCCCGCCTTGTGTGGAGTACAAGACCCTCCTCACTCGAATGATTGTTGATTTCAGTATGACACATGTTTTTGGAAAGCATATGATCGATACCAACTCCCAATGACAGAATTAGAAACTTAGTGATAAAACCATGAATATGACAGTGTAAATTTGATCTTTATCTTCGGGTTTATTCTAGGTCTTCCAGTATGCAAAATGTATAGGTATTAGGAATACCCAAGGGTGATGTGATCATAAACGATTGTATAACCATGATGCTTCCATTCCGAGGGAGTGATGAAATTGGTCTGGATTTTAGTGACTCCTCTCATTAGAGAAGTGATCTGATCTTAGTCCAAATGTTGGACATTGATCTGAATGTGATTCAGATGCAATGAGAAGATTAGATACGTGGCCTTGATTTAATCAAGCATCTATGAGAGGTCCTCGAGATATGAATTTGAGATGTGATCTCAATATCCAAGTCACTACACGTGAAACGTATAATCGCCATGTCCTTATCTCCAAGTCCGCGGAGAAAGCACATTATTCTTGAAAGATTTCAAGAATAATTCATTGATAAATGTTATACAAGCATTGAGAAATAGATAATTAAATATTATTTAATTATCACGAATAATGTGATTTTGATTCATATTATTTAGATGCATGAGGATGATGATCTGATATAATTAAATGTGATTTAATTATCATGGATATGAATAATGTGGATAGCACTATCCGTATTAATCATATATATTATAAATGTGATTTATAATATACAGGAGAGAGCCATTTGTAAATAACATTTACAATTTAAATGTTGATGTGAATTGGATTCACATTGGACAATTAATTGAAAATGTAATTTACATTTTATTTTTGGATTGTGAATGTGATTTACAAAATTCCAATGGCATGATTGATATTTTACAAATTAATTTGGGATTATTTTTGTGAAACAATTTACATCAAAACTTGTTGTAAATATTGAAGGATTATGTGAGATATCATATCTCGTATAATTGGAAAAGGAAAGCATCTTTCTTGTGAGGAAGGTGGACGACCACCCTTGAGTCCTAATTGAAGTGTGGTCGTCCACTCCTCATTAGGAAGGAGCTTTGCCTCTTTCTTATTCCTTCCTTGCTTATTGATTTGATTGAATTAATTTATATTGATAATTATTCAATATAATTTTAATTTAGTTAAATTAATTGTTGTTGTGTTTTACAACTAAATCATGGACATTAAAAGAAATACATATCAATCTCCACCATTGGATTTGTATTGTCCATAGATTGAGATCTATGGACTCCCAAAATATTATAAAAGAAGAGGCAACCCTAGCTCTTCCTTTAGAAATATAATATTCACAAACTCTCTCTGTCTTTCTCATCATCATACATGCATCCTCTCTCTCTCTCCTTAGAGTGGTTGTGCACTCTAAACCCTAGAGAGGATCGTTGTCATCGCCACGTCATTGTGTAGTCGCTTCGACCGCTCATGGATCTCTATCTCCTTCAATGCACCTCGCTCGTGAAGAAGACGTCGGATCTCATATGACTAGATCAAGAGATTTGTTGCTTGGATTATCAACTTGGATTGCAAGGAGCACGCATTTCATCAACGTTCTCGCAAGTGTCTCCACCGTTGGATCGGACTTGAGATAGAGGTCTCTTACTTTAGAGACACGACTGCAACCGTGCTTCAAGAGATACTCCGAATCTACTTTGTGGTTTAGATGAAACGATCCGAGAAGTGTTCTTGGATCATGTGGTTTCATCATATTTTAAAAATTTTATATTCCACTACACCGAGCTACTAGTACGACTAGTCACTCTGATCGCATATGATGCAATCTTCATGCTTCAGTGATGTGATTAATGTTCTTTCCATAACCTTCAGAAGTTCGCGTGGAAGAGTGATGATCGACGGTGGTGTTCGAGTTCTCAGATGATGGAAAGGTTTAATATGGATACGTAGATAATTATGAAAAAATGGGACGAACCAAATAATAAAGATCACCTAAAATAGAGATGTACGAAGGAGAAGATGCAGATGATTGAATCTCGGCCAAAATGGAGCTTTAGAGACTCCAAGGTCTTCTCTTCAGGTTCGTGGCTTGGAACCAAGCTCGAGCAGTCGTCATGGATGCTGCAACATGGATAATAAGCCAAGGATCTCCTCAGCATCATATCTCCATTTTCACACTCGAATCACGAGGCCTAATTGTCAGTAAGGGTTGGAAAAGGCTAGGAGTGGTTGGCGAAGGTTGTTGGGGTAGTTTCAACAATAACCAGATGGTGGATGGGTTAGGGTTAAATGGAGTTTGGTGGTTGGAAAGGAATAGGAGAATTAGGATAAGAATCAGCGAAGGAAGATGGCTGAGAAGACTGTTGATGATGGGGGGAATGCAGAGTTGTGCAGTTGCAGCATTGCACTTCTTGGTGATCTATGGTTGCTGGAGGTTGGGTATGATTCCCCAATCGTCAGATGAAGATCGAGTGGATGGGAATTGGTTGCGGCTGGACGGTTAAGATGCATCTGATCAGATGCATCAAACGTTAGGGTTGAGGCACTGATGTGCGGTTATGATAAAAGGAGATGGAAGATCAAACGGTCAGAATAAATAGACATTGGGTTAATAAGGAATAGTTAAGTGACAAGAGCTAATTGGGTTATGTGTCCCAATCAAATAATCTGAAAGTGAATAAATAAATGGAAAATAAAAAATAGTTAGGAGAAGAACTAGATCTATAACTTTTGTGTAGAACTCAAAGAGAGAAACAATCATCTATATACAGAAATATTTTTGGAAGTAATTTTAACGCACTAAGAATACTTCTTGTATTTCCTTTTATTATTTTTTTGGATTTTTAATTAATAATTTATGTTAGATTAATTAAGTACAAAATTACACTAATTTTTATAAGGTTTTAATAAATAAAGAAACACTCAAAATATATGCACAATAATATATGTATTTATATACAATAATTAAGGTTAACTACTTACAACAGGTTATTGGTTAGTTAAGATTAATTTTTTAATAATTAGATGAAAGATCTCAAGCTAAAGAGGTAATGATCAATAAATAACCAGATAATCAGGGAGTTATCATCCCCTATACTTAAGTTTTGCTTGTCCTCGAGCAAATAAATAAATAATGAATTAGTGAGTTAGTGAACTCCCTGACATGTGCATGTGTGGATAGAAGTCTTAATCAATCTAGAACGCTCGATTTTAGAGATCCTAAAACTCTAAGCTGAATCAGGTCTTCATCAAAAGGAATTGAACTTCCCTAATCATCAGATCTCTAATAATACACATATATATAAGATGTATGCCTTTATGTGTTGATTGCATTCACAAGAGTCAATTCAAGATGTCACTAAAGGTCACTGTCCAAGAGATTTCCCTAGGGACTAATCATCAACACTAGGGATTAAATCTATTCTTGCCTCAATTCACCATCTCATTAGTTTGTCAGACTTAAAGAAATGTAGATAGAAAGCCAGATGATGGAGAGATTAGGGTTTGTGTCATTTTTTCTCTTTCTCTCATTGGAATAAGGTTTCTCTCAAGTGCCTTATTAACACATATATTTTTTGTTGTTAATCATTGTGTCCGTCAAAAAAAGTTGAGTCAATTGTACTTGTTTTCTGGGGAGTACATCGAGGTGTGTCTTCTTTAAGTATCTATTATACTTACACCCAGACTTGTATTGCTTATGATGTAGAGCCCTTTTTGAGGTGCTAACCCGACTCATAAAAGCCTAATACCTTGGCCCAAGTGGACATTTAAAAGGGTGGGAGCGCTCGCCATTAGTGTAAGCTCTTTGGTCTTGGCTTTGTAATGCTTTAACTTTTCTTTTCATCATTTCTTTTTCTTTTTGGCTAGCTCTACTATTTTTACCAAGGAATGGCACAAATTGATCAATAGTTTAATTTCATTTCATGACACCCTAGCACTTACGTCAATATCATAAGGTTAATATAAGAACCATGTTCCCATACTAGCTAAGATTGCTTCGGGTTTCATGAAGCCTTCATTAATTTTATCTCATCCTCGAGCATCACAAGATCAAGTCCAAATTCAAATCTCAAATCCCAGTTCCTCAAGTGAAACATCATCTCATCTTATCATGAATGTAGTTGTGCAAGTGAGTGTTGGTCATATTCTTTAAGGATAAGATTAAGCATGCAGTATAGCATACAAATCTTTCTGAATAGGGAAGAATAAATTATAAGTCTAAGACTCTAATGCTTAAGACATGTTAACTCTGAATTTCTGGACCTCATACATCAAGTGTTATTAACCTCAACAAGCCTTGTTGGGAATAGTGTAAGTGTCAGGGAAACACCAGTTTAAAAGTTAATGAATCAAGATTTGTCATTTAAAGAATTTTATTAACATAAACTATAGAGCATATACCCTTAGACAGAACACAACAAAAGGGAACCAAAACACAATACAAGAGAATTACAGGGGCACCAATACAATATATCTAAACCTTAGCTTCTCAACCTCAAGCATTATACTTGAATTCCCAGGGTTTAAAATCACACGTAACCCTATACTTCACTTGATTCCTCCTCACAGAGTAAACCTCGAAATCAGAATAGGAAAGATCTTCATTGACTTGAAAAATGGAGCGCTTCGAATGATGTCATTCTTCCTCAAAAGTAATATCATATCAACACGGGAAGACTTGAAGTTTCTTAAAATGGAAGGAGACCTATTCAGACCCTTATTTCATGCAATAGGCATATGGGTTTGTCTTAAAAGTCAAAAGCTAGACATATGAGGATGACCTAACTTACAAGAGACATGATCTTCATGCGTTGGAATATCCGCATGGAAAGGTACATGCTCCTCCATATCCAACTCTTCCAATAACAGATTATCTTCCTCAACAGGCATCACTCTTTTTAAAGAACTCTTTATCAACTTGATCTTCTAAAATATCGAGTTCACATATAAACTCTCTTCCATGCTTAACTCTGGAAGGGCTTAAGACTAGGCAACCTTTTATAGCCTAAAGACTTCATGGATTAAAAAGTAACCGTTACACCCAAGGCACCCCTTCAAAAAATTAAAACACTCTTGAGAAACTGAAGTAGGATTTTTTTATTATTTTTTCTCTTCTTTTTTTAATAATTTGTAAATATATACAGAAAAAGAATGTGTTATAGTGTCAAAATAATGTGTACCCTCTTCAAAATAATTTGTAAAATATTTATGCAAGTCATGTGAAATAGATATAAACTTTTCCAAATATTTTACAAACTATTTTTTAGAAACATTTTCAAATCCACACACCCATAGCCCATAATAAATATACAAAACATGTGAATGTACGAGCTACGAATAAAAGTATATATGCAATATACACCCTCCCCCCAATACTTAGCTTGTGTTATGTCCTCATGGCACAAAGTGAAATGAAAGACATAGCTCGTACTAAGCGTAAAGAGGAAAGACAAGATAGGGACAACAAAACCGGTCAAACTCCCCTATACTTAGGCTTAACATAGCCTATGTGTAGGGTTGTAGGATAAAGGAAATGGGTATAAAAGAATAGAAAAAGGAATAGCTCAACTAAGAAATCATGGAGTCGGCCCCCCCAATACTTAGGCTGAAAATAGCCTAAGCATAAAGAATAAAAGGACAGAGGAGATAACAAAAGATGACGTATAAGAATATGCATAGCTAGGTTTGGGTTCCCCCCTATACTTAGACTCTAAATAGCCTAAGTTAGGAGTAAAAAGCAAGAAGGGAAGAAACCAAACCCTACAAGAATAGATCCAATGTCAGTAAAAGAATAAATGAATCTACAAAATATTAAATATGTCATATCTGAATATCTTCATGTTGTATATGAAATATCTGCAAGGGACTCAATCGGCAAGAAGTCAGTCACTTCAACAGGAATAGAACGTTCTTTAGATTCTACAAAGTGCCTGAAGAATCGCTAAAACCCTTTGTTAATCTATCATTTTATGTTGTAGTCGGGTAATAGGGATCAATCAAAAATATAACCACAAATTAATTATTTAATTAATGTGAAGTGGTTTTTTGTTTATTTATCCTAGGCAAGCCCCAAGGTCGAACTCAAAGAGGCAAAGGAACAACCTAAGTTAATGTTTATTAAATTTAATGTGTGATTTTCGAGGCGGATTATTTTAGTATTTTTTAATGCAATTTTTGAATGCAAATGCAAAAGTGGCCTAACTTCACGGACTAAAATGTGACTTTCAATTAAAGGGAGTCAAAAATTTACAAAACCTGGCCAAGATGTTAACTTAATGAAATTGATGCAATGTAATTTTTTTGGAATTTTGTGATGCAATATGATTATTTAATGAATTAAATGGTGCAAATAATGTGAATTATAATAATTAATTATAATAAATAATAAACCTACTTATTTTAGGGAATAAAATTATTTAAGATATATCATATCTGATCTATCCTAGAAAAATCTTAAACCCTAAAAATATTGAGTTTTATATCTATTAAAAATTAATTAATGTAATATACAAAATGATTTTCGCATAGCAAAATATGCATGCAAATGCAATGATTTTAAGCATAGTGTCAAATACAACTAATTCTAATATCTATGAATTTATGGCAATTTCCTGAGCTGTGTTTAATGAATTATGAATTTAAGAACATCAACAGGGTAAAATATGCAATTTTCCACAAGAATAATTATTAAAAAAACAACAACATATCATAAAATGAGATTCTAAGTGCCATAATCTAGAGAATTAGTTGTAGAACAAAATGCAATTTTGAATAATAAAATGATGCGAATTTAGGTTCAAATTACAGGAGAAACACAAGGTTCTTAGTGCAAAATAGAATAATAAAATAAAATACAAATGCAGAACAAGGGCCTTAGTGTAATTACTTAAACCCCACGGGGTTACTGCAAAATATCAAGTGTGCATGCCCCCTTGGGCTGCTGGACTTGGATGCAGTTTGTCAGAATGCCGTGGGCTCATTGTAAATAACTCCAGGGGGTCGGATGGCATGTGAAACTCCCTTAGACATCGTGCCTGGCCGTGAGAGGGCGGAACGCCGGTGTCACGAGCGGATTGGGAACAGGAGAATGTAGGGCTACTCCTGTCGAAGAAGGCGGTGAGGCGGTGGTGCTCCGATGGCCAACACAATTAAGGGTCGTCCGGGCGGAGGCTTTTGGGGCGACTGGAGTTGATGAAGATGTGGCAAAGTCGAGGAATGTAGTCGATGGAAATTGGGGATGGAGGTCGTGGAAGGTCGGCGAGCACAGCACGTCCACGTACATGAGGGCGACTGGCGGATCGGATCTGCAATGGAGGACTAGAGGTGCGGCGATGTCGATGGTGTGGAGGTGTTCGACAAGGAGAAATGCGAAGGTATTGAAGAAGATGTGGTTGATGAAGGAGGAGGAGCCTCTGATGGCTCCCGAAGATGATCAAGCAGTCGTGGAACAATTGAGGCAAGGAGGATGGGCGAAGCAATGATGTGCGAGAGAGGGTGGAGCGAATGATAAGGGGAACGAGACGGAGGAGGATAAGGGAGTACCTGGAAGCATGAGCTCGATGATGTTATGTTTCCGGAGCAGAGCAACAGCCCTTGGTGGCGCTGCAACAACGTCGAAGGCGATGTCAGATCACGCCACATGAATGAGGGAGGCGGGTCAGGCGTTATCACCGCCTACTAACCTCAGGAGCTCCTCTGCTATGCTTGGAATGGCGAATGGGTTTGGAGAGGAGGCAGCGTTGGGCATTAATAGGGATGGGTGATGGAGAGAGGCGCAAGATCGGGGGAGAGACGGCGACCTGATTAAGAGGGCGTGCGGTGTCATGGAGATTTGACGAGGGGCAATCGAGATAACCGGGCGACGAAAAATATGGAAGGGGATTAGAGGATGATTGGGGAGATGAGATCCGGAGGCTTAATCGGGAAAGGGGTGATGAGTTTGGGGTTGCTAATCGGAGAGGATGTTGGGGAGGGGCGGTGGCATGGATTAGGATGGTGGTCGGAGATGGGGATTACAAGAGAGGCAGCGACGAAAACTAGTGTAAGAAGACAGCTTCAGAGCTGTCCGATCGATCGATATCAGACTGCCTAGATCGAGCCACATGGAAATTTTATTTTATTTATTTTTAACAAAAAATAAATTAAAAAAGGTCCAAAATGGGCGACACGCGGCTCCAGGAGCCGCCACGTGTCACTCCCAAAAAATTGAAAAATTAAAAGAAAATAAAAATCAAAAAGAGATAGCAAACGACCTCAAATCAAAAAATTCTTCACGAAATTATTCATCTCGACGAGATATACAACCTTCATGAAGAGATCAAAATCAAAATAGGTCATTTGCATAAAAGGTATTTTGGTGGCACTCTATGTACATAGAATACCTTATTTTTGAGTTTTGCAATTTTTTGTCATTTTTAATTAAGATAAAAATGAGAAAATATGAAAAAATAAAAGGTAATTTTTTGCACATAATTTATTTTTTTTTGAATTTTTAATAATTAAGGGAAAAAAGGAATAAAATAAAGGGGACTTATTGTACAGACTGTCAGTGAAGATTCAAACTCAATCGGTTTATGGACTTCAAGCTCATTTTGGATTTAGATTTTTGTGTATTTTAATAAAACTTCTGTTAAAAAAAATAAATGAAAAGGAAATAAAAGAAAAAGAGTCAAATGTGTACACAAAATAATAGGTCAAAATCGGGTAAAATACACAATGTACAAAATAGGCCCAACCCCACTTTTCACATATGAGCTCCGATTCACTTGGTCTTGTTTTGAAGGTAATTGAATGTACATTAGTTCAAAAGCGAGTAGGATCAAATCGGATACTGTGTGAGGAAGATATATGTGTTTTAGTTTGTAAATTCTGAAATTAGAGTTTCATTTTGTGAGCCACTTATTTATGTTAGTGGTTTTTTTGTAATTTTTATTATTCACGTTAGTAATATGTACACAATGGAGATGGTTTCAAGTGATTTGTAGTTAACGGGAATTAATTGAAAATCAGGGAAATTATCTTATTTTACAGGTGACGAGTCGCAAAATTGGCCCTTTAAGAAAGTGTTTTTAGCACTTGATAATGTCATCGCAGCCGGGCCGAGATGGACTCGTCAAAGACCATCTCATTTAGATATGAATATATCAAAGTGAGATGGTCGTATATATTTTTTGTATTTTACTTGGCAAGAAACCAAGGTCGAACTCAGGGACACGCGCTTCTCTCGTATTAGTCAGATTTTTATCTATCTAATTAAGCGTGGAATGAAAGTCAATTTAGGTCAAATTACGAATGCTAAAGGACAAGGGGACACAACAATGCGTCAAAATGGAACATGCATTTTTTTTACATTTTGAACTATACAGATATATGCAAGGAAAGCAAAGCAAATAATATGCCCGAAATGGTCATTACTTAAGCCATAAATTATACGAGTTGAACAGAATCAGTTAATGAAGTAATTTTCATTCATATAGCAAGTGTGCATGAGAAACAAGGAAATCAGGATACTTAGTTAACCAAATAGAGCATTACAGATCATAGTGTCAAAGTAAAAATCTAAGCATGCCATAATAAAGATGACGAAAAGAGCTTCAAAATGAAACTGAAATCACCTCAATCGGAAATACGAGGCTCAAGATATACAATAAAGAAGACAGGGGCAAAAATGAAAGAAAACATGAAATAAAATTGCAAACTGGACCCTGTGAGGGACTAAAATGTAATAAAAATAAGAAGAGGGGCCTTCCCTGTAAATTACCCTCACGCAAAGGGGTATTTGTGCAAATACTAAAACCCGCGAGGGTCAAGGTGCAAAATTCCCACTAAGCGCCTGAGCTGCACGTGATCTGGACCCGTTTGCTATTTGGAGAAGTCGGCGGGGCTTCTGCGTAAATTACCTAGATGGCACGAGCTATGCACGCGCCATCCAGGCTCGGAGGGTGGCTCGGGCTCGGCAGAGGCTCGGCGTTGGCTCAGGGACTGCCACGTGGTATCAGGACCTGGATGTAATATGCAGAAGGTGCGAGGGCGCCGATGCAAAAAGCCCAGGACCCACGTGCGTGAGGCACATGAGCTCAGGCTCGGGCGGGGCGAGGTTCGGCGCTGCTTTGGGTGGCCGTAGCAGGTGGCTCGGGCCACGTGGTGGCTCGAGGGCGCCTCGGGCGAGGCTCGGTCCCACCGAGCCTCCGCGCTCCGGAATAGTCGGCGTGGCCGCTCCAGGGCCGTTGGATCTCCACCGTGGGGCGAGATCCAATGGTGGCTGCTCCTCCTTCCTCCTCGATGGCTGGCAGCACTATTGGAGCTTCGACGTAAGGCCTGGAGCTCCGCCGTGCCTCGCCATGCTCGGTGAAGCTCGTGGAAGATCGCTGAAGGTCGGGCGATAAAGGTCCGAGGTCGGAGAAGACGCGGGAGCACCTGGGATGCTCGATCGACACTTGGTCGCCGGAGGCAGAGCTTTAGAACTCAGCTCCGCCCGAGGTCCGGCCAATGACGTTGGTAGACCTGCAAAAGGGGGTTAGCGGTGTGTGCGTGCGAGTTGAGGTGCGCGACGGGCCTAAGGGGCGGAGAAGTGGAGCCCTTTGGTGTGTTCTCCTACGCCTCCGGTGGAGGAGAATGCCTGGGATGAAGGAGGTTGTGGTTGAGCAGGAGGGTGATCGGAGATGTGCGCGTGGAAGGTGGTTTGATGGCGAAGCTAAAGGAGTGGACAGTGGAGCGAGGTAGTGTTCATAGAGGCTTAGAAAGTTATGCAAAATAAGAAGAAAATTCAGAGAAGATCAGAGAGCTAACCTGGCCGGAGATGGAGGTTGTGGCCTGGGCTGGGCGTCGGAGAAGAAGCCCGGGTCGTCGTACGTACTGGCCGGCCATGCCAGCGAGCTCGGGCGGGGCTCTAGGCCACCGCAACGCCGCCTGAAGGTCGGCGGGTCTCATCGGGGAAGAAGGTCGTCGTCGCTCGATCCGAGCTCCTCCCCCTGTCACAGGGAGGAGCTGGAGGGTTGGGCCACCGCCCTTTGGTTGATGGACCCGGTGGATCGATGGGGAAGGCGAGGTATTTAAAGGCGAGGTTCAGGGTCCAGGTGGTGAGGAGCCGAGTTTTTCAAGGAGATATGGGACGACTGGAGAGGTGGACGGAGTTTGTGGGGTGTGCGTGAGAATCATGGAGGAATGGGCTCGGACGTGGGGTGGTTAGGGAGAGGAGAAGAGGCAAGGTGAAGCGGCAAAAAATAGAAGGGTGGAGGCAGACTACGAGGCGTGGGGCTCGGGCGAAGCTTGCGGGAGGAGGAAGACGACGTCAGGACCATTGGATCGTGAGATCCAACGGTCCTGGTGAGGGCGCGTAGGAACGGTTAGGATTAGATCGGAAGCGGCACGATCGGAGGGCCCAAGATGATGCCACGTGTCGCTCTGGAGGCTCAGCGCGAACGAGCGGACGCGATGCGAAGAGGCTTTTGATCGAAGGGTCGAGAATCAATATGGATGCAGCGGTTGCGATGGAAAATTGAAGGCATGATCGAATGGATCTCAAGGCGCCACGTGGCAGGCTGTGCGTTCGGCGCTGACGTGCGGTGCAGATGAGAGACTGGGGTTGATCGAGCGGCTGAAGAAAATAGCAGGCGTGGAAGTACTCTGGCCATTGGATAAAGAAGGCGATCCGACGGCTGGAAGAGGAGGCGGAAGAGACAAGAGAGGTGGGCCACATGGCCCACCCAGATTGGGCCACGTGGCCCAATCAGATTATTCAGAGGGTAAAATTGAAATATGAAGGTCAAGATGGCCGAATTTGAGAAAACTCAAAACATGAAAGTTGTAGATCTCGATGATATCTACAAGTTTCATGTTGATCAAAACTGAAGATGAGATCAAATGAAGGCTCGAAATATTTTTGAGGGTATTTTTAAAACTAAAAATACCACGGATTTTAGTTTTGCCATTTTTTGTGGTTTTTCATTTATTTGAGACTCTATTAATTACGGGACATTATCTGGGGTTTATTGACAAAACTTTAAGCAAGGAGGCTAATTATGGAAAATAAAGATGATGAAATTGGGTTTTATCACCCCCCTATACTTAATCGATGCTCGTCCTCAAGCACTATGCTCGTCCTCGAGCACCAAAGAATGAATAAGTTGGATTAACCCCCTTTTGCATGTGAATACAGGATCCAATCCGATCAAGTTGACTCGACTTTAGAGATCCAAAATTCTAGAGTTCAACCCAACCTTAATCAAGAGGCATCCAATTCCTCTACTTCTCTAGACTCTCTCTGATGTACATATAATCTAAAGGATATGATATTTTAGTGTTGACTGCGATTCTGAGAGTAGAGTCAAATCTTCACCTAAAGTCTTGGTCCGAGAAAATCTCCTAAGGACCCAATCCTCAGCACTAGGGAATAAATCAAATCTTGCATTCGATCCATCGTCTCTTTAGTTGTCAGACTTAGGAAATGTCGATGGAAGGCCAGTAATGGAGGGCATGGGATTGTGTCATTTCTTCTCTCCCTCACATTGGAACAAGGATTCTCTCTAGTGCCTTTTACGCAACACATTTTTTTGGTGTTGATCAGTGCGTCCGTCAAGAGAAGTTGGAGCCGTCTGCACTTGTTTTCCTGGGAGTACACCGGGGTGTGCCTCTTTTGAGTACCTATCGTACCTTCGACACCCAGACTTGTAGCATTTACGATGTAGAGCCCTTTTTTGGTGCAAGCCCGACTCCTGGTCCTAATAGCGGTGGTCCAAGTGGACACTTTAAAAAGTTTGGGAGCGCTCGCCTTTGGTGGAAGCTCTTTGATATTTGACTTGGTGGAATGAGAGCTTTTCTTTGAATTTCATTGACATGTATAATTTGTGGCTAGCTCCACTGCTTTTACCAAGAGTTGGCGCATATTGATCAACAATTTTTTTATTTATTCCCACCCTGGCACTTAGGTCAATATCAAGAGATTAGTATAAGAACCAAGTTCTCATACTGGCTAATAATGCTGACACTCAGGTTTCCTGAAGCCTCCAAAGATTGTATCCCATCCTCGAGTATCATTAGATCAAATCCAAACTCAACTTCCTCATCCCAATCCCTCAGGTGAAAAATCAACTCATCTCATCAAAAACCGCAGTCGTGCATGTGATGTGCTGATCATATTTATTATGTCTGAGACTAAGCATGGAATATAGCATGCAAATCTAGAAACCTAGAGGAATGTGGACGATTAAGTCTATGACCCTGATGGCTAAGGCTGGTTAACCTAAAAATCTCAAAGACCTCAAAAGCTAAATCTCCTTGATCATTTCAGATCCTGGGTGAAAGTGTAAGTGCAGAAGATTAATCCAACTTCTTCATTCAAAAACAAGAATTTTTTTTGAACTTCAAGAGATATTAGAACTCCCTAAACTCAATTGAGCATCTGCAATTCAGCCAGTATGAATGTAAGTACGGGCCGACGCCCGTTGCTTGAGGACGGGGCCTTGCGCGATGTCCTCTAAACCATCCAATCTGCTAAGGGTGAGCCCTCACTGAATGCGGCTTACTTAATTAGGCTTAGTAATCACTAACGGCTCTTAAAGAGTTTTGCGATTTTCTCATTTTTATGGATTTTAATTTGAGAGTTAAAACACAAGTTAGACTCAACTTCCCTTGAAAAGAGATGGCGATTTTTTTCAAAACCATGTCACACAAATAAAAAGTTTTTCAAAAGAATTTTTCAAACAAGGAAAAATCATTTTCGAAAATATTTTATAAAAGATAGCGTAACATAATATCGAAAAGCCGTGAAATCATTTGAGTTCTCTTAGTCCAAAGATTTTTTTACCTTAGCCAAAAAGTTTTAAATTTTTCAAATTTTTCAGTTTGTAGCTAAAGTAAATATACGAGGTATACGATATACCCCCCTATACTTAAACTTTGCTATGTCGTCATATCACTAGATGTTACAAGTACATAGATCCATTTAAATAGTTAGGAATATACGGGAGCTAAGAGGGGCTCCCCCTATACTTAGGTTAGACATAACCTATGTATAAAGGCAAGAAAAGAAGAGTAGAGAAATCACAGGGACTCGGGTCCCCCCTATACTTAGGCAGTTAGGCTGAGATTAGCCTAAGTATAAAGATGGGAATTGATGTTGGGAGGGACCCAAGGTGAACGAAGAAGAGGAATGGATCTACAAGTGCGCGGTTGAATCTTCGGAGATGAAATGGAGTGACTAAGGTTTTAGGGTGTGTATCGAAGCAAACATGGCTCAATCAATCAAGCAAACCCTTAGTTTTACCAACTCACTCATGAAACCAACCAAGGTTGGTTTATTATCTTGCCGGTTTTATTGGTGATAAAACTTTAGATTTTTATGCAAGGAAAAGATGTGAAGTGAAAATCATTGCGTAAGCGAGGGTATTGCTCTCCTAAAACCGAATTTTACTCCATTTTTGGTTGACTTGCAATTAACGGTCCCGATTTTATTTAAAGTTATCACTGAATTATGGTTAGCTCAAAATCAAGCAATCATCGTCTACCGTTCATTCCCATTTTCCATTAATCCTAGGTGATCAAGCTAGGAAAAGAAAGCCGAGAAAAACATGTATTCGATAAAAAACCGCGATCTAAGCTAAGCGATAAACCATGCAGTGATTTGACGATAAATTTGTGAAAAACTGGGGCCGTTTTGAAAACCAAATTCAACATGTATGCAAGTCGAAAAAGCCGCACCTAATCATGCATCTATTAGCGGTGATTGATTTTCATGAATTTTAGCTAAGTATGCGAGATTTATGTGCGTCTAAATTTAAAGTGTGTCCTACCTACGATCAAGCACATAAAAACATGAAAAATAAAATGAGCTCGGAGAGCCGCGTGCCTAGTCCTAGGTCGACACTCAAGTGGGGACGATCCCCACACAACCACATTCGTTCGATTACACTCGTGAGTCTTCAATCGAAGACCGCTGTAAAAGATGAATTCTTACAAGTCATGCAAAAATAAAACGCGAGACATTTTTTTTCTTTCTTCCTTATTTGCTCCATGTATGTTTTGCGGCTCCTCGCCTCCTTGATCCATCAAGGGCCCTGCCACAAAAACAATGGTTAGAGATCAAAATAGGAAAGAAATTTTTGAATGCAAAAATGGATGAACAAATTGACCTATAAAAGAAACACGAAATTAAACAAACAAAAATCCAAATAATAAAAGAAATGAGCCATGTCCCCGGCAACGACGCCATTTGACGAGTCGCAAAATCGGCCCTTTAAGAAATTATTTTTAGCACTTGATAATGTCATCGCAGCCGGGCCGAGATGGACTCGTCAAAGACCATCTCATTTAGATATGAATATATCAAAGTGAGATGGTCGTATATATTTTTTTATTTTACTTGGCAAGAAACCAAGGTCGAACTCAAGGACACGCGCTTCTCTCGTATTAGTCCGATTTTTATCTATCTAATTAAGCGTGGAATGAAAGTCAATTTAGGTCAAATTACGAATGCTAAAGGACAAGGGGACACAACAATGCGTCAAAATGGAACATGCATTTTTTTTTACATTTTGAACTATGCAGATATATGCAAGGAAAGCAAAGCAAATAATATGCCCGAAATGATCATTACTTAAGCCATAAATTATACGAGTTGAACAGAATCAGTTAATGAAGTAATTTTCATTCATATAGCAAGTGTGCATGAGAAACAAGGAAATCAGACCACTTAGTTAACCAAATAGAGCATTACAGATCATAGTGTCAAAGTGAAAATCTAAGCATGCCATAATAAAGATGACGAAAAGAGCTTCAAATTGAAACTGAAATCACCTCAATCGGACATACGAGGCTCAAGATATACAATAAAGAAGACAGGGGCAAAAATGAAAGAAAACATGAAATAAAATTGCAAACTGGTCCCTGGGAGGGACTAAAATGTAATAAAAATAAGAAGAGGGGCCTTCCCTATAAATTACCCTCACGCACAGGGGTATTTGTGCAAATACTAAAACCCGCGAGGGTCAAGGTGCAAAATTCCCACTGGGCGCCTGGGCTGCACGTGATCTGGACCCGTTTGCTATTTGGAGAAGTCGGCGGGGCTTCTGCGTAAATTACCTAGATGGCACGTGCTATGCACGCGCCATCCAGGCTCGGAGGGTGGCTCGGGCTCGGCAGAGGCTCGGTGTTGGCTCAGGGACTGCCACGTGGTATCAGGACCTGGATGTAATATGCGGAAGGTGCGAGGGCGCCGATGCAAAAAGCCCAGGACCCACGTGCGTGAGGCACGTGAGCTCAGGCTCGGGCGGGGCGAGGTTCGGCGCTGCTTCGGGTGGCCGTAGCAGGTGGCTCGGGCCACGTGGTGGCTCGAGGGCGCCTCGGGCGAGGCTCAGTCCCACCGAGCCTCCGCGCTCCGGAATAGCCGACGTGGCCGCTCCGGGGCCGTTGGATCTCCGCCGTGTGGCGAGATCCAACGGTGGCTGCTCCTCCTTCCTCCTCGATGGCTGGAGGTGCTATTGGAGCTCCGGCGTATGGCCTGGAGCTCCGCCGCGCCTCGCCATGCTCGGTGAAGCTCGTGGAAGATCGCTGAAGGTCGGGCGATAAAGGTCCGAGGTCGGAGAAGACGCGGGAGCACCTGGGATGCTCGATCGACACTTGGTCGCCGGAGGCGGAGCTCTAGAACTCAGCTTCGCCCGAGGTCCGGCCAATGACGTTGGTAGACCTGCAAAAAGGGGTTAGCGGTGTGTGCATACGAGCTGAGGTGCGCGACGGGCCTAAGGGGCGGAGAAGTGGAGCCCTTTAGTGTGTTCTCCTCTGCCGGAGGCGGAGGAGAATGCCTGGGATGAAGGAGGTTGTGGTTGAGCAGGAGGGTGATCGGAGATGTGCGCGTGGAAGGTGGTTTGATGGCGAAGCTAAAGAAGTGGACAGTGGAGCGAGGTAGTGTTCGTAGAGGCTTAGAAAATTATGCAAAATAAGAAGAAAATTCAGAGAAGATCAGAGAGCTTACCTGGCCGGAGATGGTGGTCGTGGCCTGGGCTGGGCGTCGGAGAAGAAGCCCGGGTCGTCGCACGTACTGGTCGGCCGTGCCAGCGAGCTCGGGCGGGGCTCTAGGCCACCGCAACGCCGCCTGAAGGTCGGCGGGTCTCATCGGGGAAGAAGGTCGTCGTCGCTCGATCCGAGCTCCTCCCCCTGTCACAGGGAGGAGCTGGAGGGCTGGGCCACCGCCCCTTGGTTGATGGACCCGGTGGATCGATGGGGAAGGCGGGTATTTAAAGGCGAGGTTCGGGGTCGAGGTGGTGAGGAGCCAAGTTTTTCAAGGAGATGTGGGACGACTGGAGAGGTGGACGGAGTTTGTGGGGTGTGCGCGAGAATCATGGAGGAATGGGCTCGGACGTGGGGTGGTTAGGGAGAGGAGAAGAGGCAAGGTGAAGCAGCTAAAAATAGAAGGGCGGAGGCAGCCTGCGAGGCGTGGGGCTCGGGCGAAGCTTGCGGGAGGAGGAAGACGACGTCAGGACCATTGGATCGTGAGATCCAACGGTCCTGGTGAGGGCGCGTAGGAACGGTTAGGATTAGATCGGAAGCAGCACGATCGGAGGGCCCAAGATGATGCAACGTGTCGCGCTGGAGGCTCGGCGCGAACGAGCGGACGCGATGCGAAGAGGCTTTTGATCGAAGGGTCGAGAATCAATATGGATGTAGCGGTTGCGATGGAAAATTGAAGGCGTGATCGCCATTTCACGAGTCGCAAAATCGGCCCTTTAAGAAAGTGTTTTTAGCACTTGATAATGTCATCGCAGTCGGGCCGAGATGGACTCATCAAAGACCATCTCATTTAGATATGAATATATCAAAGTGAGATGGTCGTATATATATATTTTAATTTACTTGGCAAGAAACCAAGGTCAAACTCAGGGACACGCGCTTCTCTCGTATTAGTCAGATTTTTACTATCTAATTAAGCATGGAATGAAAGTCAATTTAGGTCAAATTACGAATGCTAAAGGACAAGGGGACACAACAATGCGTCAAAATGGAACATGCATTTTTTTCACATTTTGAACTATGCATATATATGCAAGGAAAGCAAAGCAAATAATATGCCCAAAATGATCATTACTTAAGCCATAAATTATACGAGTTGAACAGAATCAGTTAATGAAGTAATTTTCATTCATATAGTAAGTGTGCATGAGAAACAAGGAAATCAAGACACTTAGTTAACCAAATAGAGCATTACAGATCATAGTGTCAAAGTGAAAATCTAAGCATGCCATAATAAAGATGATGAAAAGAGCTTTAAAATGAAACTGAAATCACCTCAATCGGACATACGAGGCTCAAGATATACAATAAAGAAGACAGAGACAAAAATGAAAGAAAACATGAAATAAAATTGCAAACTGGTCCCTGGGAGGGACTAAAATGTAATAAAAATAAGAAGAGGGGCCTTCCTTGTAAATTACCCTCACGCACAGGGGTATTTGTGCAAATACTAAAACCCGCGAGGGTCAAAGTGCAAAATTCCCACTGGGCGCCTGGGCTGCACGTGATATGGACCCGTTTGCTATTTGGAGAAGTTGGCGGGGCTTCTACGTAAATTACCTAGATGGCACGTGCTATGCACGCGCCATCCAGGCTCGGAGGGTGGCTCGGGCTCGGCAGAGGCTCGGCGTTGGCTCAGGGACTGCCACGTGGTATCAGGACCTGGATGTAATATGCGGAAGGTGCGAGGGCGCCGATGCAAAAAGCCCAGGACCCACGTGCGTGAGGCACGTGAGCTCAGGCTCGGGCGAGGCGAGGTTCGACGCTGCTTCGGGTGGCCGTAGCAGGTGGCTCGGGCCACGTGGTGGCTCGAGGGCACCTCGGGCGAGGCTCGGTCCCACCGAGCCTCCGCGCTCCGGAATAGTCGACGTGGCCGCTCCAGGGCCGTTGGATCTCCGCCGTGGGGCGAGATCCAACGGTGGCTACTCCTCCTTCCTCCTCGATGGCTGGCGGCGCTATTGGAGCTCCGGCGTAAGGCCTGGAGCTCTACCGCGCCTCGCCATGCTCGGTGAAGCTCGTGGAAGATCACTGAAGGTTGGGCGATAAAGTTCCGAGGTCGGAGAAGACTCGAGAGCACCTGGGATGCTCGATCGACACTTGGTCGCCGGAGGCGGAGCTCTAGAACTCATCTCCACCCGAGGTCCGGCCATTGACGTTGGTATACCTGCAAAAAGGGGTTAGCGGTGTGTGTGTGCGAGCTGAGGTGCGCGACGGGCCTAAGGGGCGGAGAAGTGGAGCACTTTGGTGTGTTCTCCTCCGCCTCCGGCGAAGGAGAATGCCTGGGATGAAGGAGGTTGTGGTTGAGAAGGAGGGTGATTGGAGATGTGCGCGTGGAAGGTGGTTTGATGGCGAAGCTAAAGGAGTTGACAGTGGAGCGAGGTAGCATTCGTAGAGGCTTAGAAAATTATGCAAAATAAGAAGAAAATTCAAAGAAGATAAGAGAGCTTCCCTGGCCGGAGATGGTGGTCGTGGCCTGGGTTGGGCGTCGGAGAAGAAGCCCGGGTCGTCGCACGTAGTGGTCGGTCGTGCCAGCGAGCTCGGGCGGGGCTCTAGGCCGCCGCAACGCCGCCTGAAGGTCGGCGGGTCTCATCGTGGAAGAAGGTCGTCATCGCTCGATCCGAGCTCCTCCCCCTGTCACAGGGAGGAGCTGGAGGGCTGGGCCACCGCCCCTTGGTTGATGGACCCGGTGGATCGATGGGGAAGGCGGGTATTTAAAGGCGAGGTTCGTGGTCCAGGTGGTGAGGAGCCGAGTTTTTCAAGGAGATGTGGGACGACTGGAGAGGTGGACGGAGTTTGTGGGGTGTGCGCGAGAATCATGGAGGAATGGGCTCGGACGTGGGGTGGTTAGGGAGAGGAGAAAAGGCAAGGTGAAGCGGCTAAAAATAGAAGGGCGGAGGCAGTCTGCGAGGCGTGGGGCTCGGGCGAAGCTTGCGGGAGGAGGAAGACGACGTCAGGACCATTGGATCGTGAGATCCAACGGTCCTGGTGAGGGCGCGTAGGAACGGTTAGGATTAGATCGGAAGCGGCATGATCGGAGGGCCCAAGATGATGCCACGTGTCGCTCTGGAGGCTCAGCGCGAACGAGCGGACGCGATGCGAAGAGGCTTTTGATCGAAGGGTCGAGAATCAATATGGATGCAGCGGTTGCGATGGAAAATTGAAGGCGTGATCGAATGGATCTCAAGGTGCCACGTGGCAGGCTGTGCGTTCGGCGCTGACGTGCGGTGCAGATGAGAGACTGGGGTTGATCGAGCAGCTGAAGAAAATAGCAGGCGTGGAAGTACTCTGGCCGTTGGATAAAGAAGGCGATCCGACGGCTGGAAGAGGAGGCGGAAGAGACAAGAGAGGCGGGCCACGTGGCTCACCCAGATTGGGTCACGTGGCCCAATCAGATTATTCAGAGGGTAAAATTGAATTATGAAGGTCAAGATGGCCGAATTTGAGAAAACTCAAAACATGAAAGTTGTAGATCTCGATGAAATCTACAAGTTTCGTGTAGACCAAAACTGGAGATGAGATCAAATGAAGGTTCGAAATATTTTTGAGGGTATTTTTAAAACTAAAAATACCACGGATTTTAGTTTTGCCATTTTTTGTGGTTTTTCATTTATCTGAGACTCTGTTAATTACGGGACATTATCTGGGATTTATTGACAAAACTTTAAGCAAGGGGGTTAATTATGGAAAATAAAGATGATGAAATTGGGTTTCATCACCAGGTCAATTGGGCTGGGATTTTTGGCTTCTTATTTTATGCAATTATGCATGATAAAATGCAAATATTATTTATACATGCATGAATGCTAATAATGCATTTAAATGATGCAATGCCAATGATTTTTTTTGGAACTGGGCTTAATTAATCTCATTTAGTGTGATGAATAACATATTCATCAGTGCTTCAACAGTTAGTCGTTGACTAGGGAAGAACGTGCACCATTTATGAAATCAACAATCTCTATACTTCCATTACTGTGCACTTCCTTCATATATAGGGACCCGCCTATTTTGACTTTAGTTTCCTGTGGAAAATCTTCAACTTTATGTTGAACAACCATGCCTTTTTTCTCTGGACAAAGTTCTTGCATCTATATGCAGGTCATGCAACTTCTTCACTTTGTCCTTATATATCAAGTTGTTGTCATACACTCTGTTTCTGATTTCCACTAGCTCATTGGGGTTCAAGTCTCGTCATAATTTCCCTAGGTGACAAATCCAGTTGATTTTATTTATTGCCCACACAGACGTGTGAATCAATTCGGTAGACAAATGGCATGGCTTTCCATAAATCATTCTAAAAGGTGAAGTAACAAGTGGAGTCTTGTAGGTCATCCTATAGGCCTAAAGAACTTGGTCCAATATCTGAGAGCAATTCTTCTTATCAGGATGGACTAACTTTTGTAGAATACTCTTCACCTCCCTATTTGAAACCTCTGCCATGTTGGTCGACTGTGGGTGGTAAGGACTAGTAACTCTGCTCAAACTTGTAGTCCTTGGCTAAAAAATTCATCTCTCTGTTAACAAAATCGCTACCTATATCTGAAATAAATACCTTAGGTACCCCGAACCTTGAAATAATATGATCCATTATGAACATACAAACAGTCCTATTGTCTGACTCGGGTTGGGATAGCCTCTACCCACCTTGAAAGATAATCAACAGCTAACAAGTTGTACTCAAATCCATTGATGTTGGGAAATGGACCCATAAAATCTATGCCCCATGTATCAAAAGCATCACAGAAAATCATCGGTTGCATGGGCATCTCATCTCTATAGCCGAATAACCCTCCCATCCTTTGACAAATAGGGCATGACCTACAAAATCCATAGCATCTCTAAACAAGGTCGACCAATATAATCCTCATTGGAGTATGTGAGAAGTTATTTTTCCTGAATGACATCCTCCATCTTCTAATGGATGCCGATACGCGATGACACTCTAGTATTTCTCCTAAGGAATGCACCTTCTCTAGACACAATCTGGTCCTTCAAAAAAAAGGAACGGATCCTCCCAATAGTATCTCCTCGAATCCGACTTCAGTCGGTCAATACTGATCCCAGTCCAACCATGGGAAACTTACTTTGAGACAAGATAATTCACAATATTGGCATATCTATCATAGAAGTGAATCGACAACACAAATCGACTCATCTCTAAAAATTTCTCTAATCGGCTCTGAGTCAAGGGAATCCTTCAATTCCAATCGGGATAGATGATCAGCCACTACGTTCTTGACCCCAGGTTTATCCTTAATCTCCAAATCGAACACCTGGAGTAAAAGAATCCACCTAAGAAGGCGCGTCTTTGTGTCCTTCTTTTCTATGAGATATCTAAAGGTTGTATGATCTGTATATATCGTCACCTTCGAGCCCAAAATATAAGACCTAAACTTCTTAAGGTCCCGACTAACGTGAGCATTGCCTTTTCAGTCGTTGAATAATTTTTCTGTGTTTAATCTAAAACTTTGCTCGCATAGTGAATTGCAAACGGTATCTGACAAGTCCCAAAATTGCCCTCTTAATAGTGTCGAATTAATGATCAAAATTCGTTGCAGTCGGGCAAATTTAGATCGATCAAAAACCACTTAATTAATTTTTCAATTAAACGCAAGCGGTCAATTTTTTTTACTTGGCCAAGCCCAAGGTCGAACTCAGGGGGCAACTTTCTCCTTAGGTTTATTTAAAGTTGATCTGGAGGTTCGATTTTTAGAGAAGCCTTCTTTTGATATTTTAAAATGCAATTAAAAATGCAATGAAATTTCAAGCTAGTTTAAGGGTTAAAATACAAATTTCAATCAGTTCAAGTCCAAAAATCCTCAAACGTATCCAGAAGTTGAATAATGATGAAATTAAGCTACTACATTTTTTGGAATTTTCAGACTCAATATGAATTAATTATAAATAAAACATGTAGACTAGGTGATTTTTAGTTGATTAATTTTAATTAATACCAAATGTTAACATTTTTTAGAAATTAAATAATCCTATATAGGTCTATATGAGAGATATCCAGAACAATTTTTAATTTCTAAAAATATTATGTAAGGAATAATTTGAAAATCAATTATTAAAATCACCATTTCATTTATTTTGACCTTAAAGCATGCAAATGAGTTGAAATTTTGGCACATTATAAAGCAACTTAAAATCTACCTTTTCTGATTTTTTGGGAATTTTTGGATCAACGAATAACTAAATATTAATTTCAGATAAAATTAATTGGAATAAATAATTCGCTGATCACAAAAATATAAATAAATGCTCCTTAGATAGAAAATGAGTTCCTCTACAACATGTTATTTTTGGAATAAAAAATAATCAAAATGAATGTTCAAATTACAAGACAAATGCATGGGTCGAATTGTAAATACAAGATTGAAAATGAATAATAAAAAACAAGGCGCTTCTTTAATTACCTAGATCTTCCAAGGGTCTCTATGAAATTTTAATAGTAAAGCACGTTCGATGCACGTGATGCCTTGTCAATAGGGGCTTCTTTGTAATTCCCAAGGAATGCAGGGAATTTGTTGAAAAATCTCCACCAAGGCACCCGCAAAGCATGTGCCTGCTTGAAAGAGGCTTCGAAGTTATTCCCAAGAAGGTAGGGGGGCTTCTGCAATTGACCCAAGTCCCACGTGCACCTCACATCGGGGTCCTGGTTAGGGGTGTCTGGCTAGCTCCTGACGATGGCGTGCGCGTGCGATGAAGGGTCGATGGCGAGCGGGTGGAGGTGAAGTCAATCGTGGCGCAAGGTGGTTCTGCTGTGAAGAGCCGCTAGCCACACGTGGCTGCGAAAGAGAAGTAGTGGAGCGAAAGGCATGGCGTGTGGGGCGGTGCTAACGAGGGTGGTGATGCACATCGACTGTAGATGGAGCAATGGAGGATCTTGGGCCAAGCACGGTGGAGGGTGATGTTGCTTCAGATGATGATGACGTCGAGGTGCTCGGGAGTGGAGGCACAACGCGAGGGAGGCGGTAGCAGCTGAGGTTCGTCAAAGAAGTAGAGGATATGGGTCATCCTCTTGATTTATTCTCCAAGAACAAAGTCATGCGTTGGGGGGATTTGCGGCTCGGCCCTTGGGTCGAGAAAAGAAGGGCGTACGAGAGCTCTTGGGAAGGTGAAAGATCTGAGATCAATTCTCCGATGAGGATCGCTAGAGTTGAAGAGGGTTGGATAGGTAGAAGGTGAAGTGGAAAGATCAAGGGATGGAGGTGATCTCGGTGATGGATTGGGTTTGATTCCGACAAAGATTAGTATGTGCTTTGGGGAAGAAGATGAAGAAGCAGAAGGTGGTGGGTTTCTTCGTTTATGTTGCGGCTCATCAGAACGGTCGTAATTGTCGCCTCAACTCCTTTGACGAAGAAATGGAGGAAACTTCAATAAATGCTCCAAGGAAGACATTATAACATGGATTCAGGTCCATGGTTCTCACTAGATCGAGGACGTGGACTCGTCGTCACTCGATTAAAGTCTATTGGTCTGTCACAGCAAAAACGACCCAAGAGTTGGGGGTCTAATTCTCCTCAAAGATGGCAGATACTATGCACGGCTGAAGGCAGAAGATTTTTAAGGGAGGTTGGGTTGTGAGAAATCATCGGGAAGAGGGGAGCGCGGGGTGGTTGCAGTCAAGGCGGGCCAGCTAAGAGCGACGATTGCGCGTGATGCG
This sequence comes from Ottelia alismoides, assembly GCA_037367405.1. NCBI lineage: Eukaryota > Viridiplantae > Streptophyta > Magnoliopsida > Alismatales > Hydrocharitaceae > Ottelia > Ottelia alismoides. The sequence goes on from JAZKJV010009430.1 coordinate 116,663, forward strand.
GGCTGTGTGGGTGAGCAGGAAAGGAGAATGTACAGGTAGAGAAAGAAGTGGGGGAAGTGGTTGCAGGAAGCGCACCGCGCATGGGAGGAAGGAGGGGGGCGGTTCCAACCGCTGCACGCAAAAGGGGGAAGGATCGGGTGAAGAGAAAGGGGGAACGCAGGAGCGAGGTTGCATAGGAAGTGGGCGAACAGAGAGATAAGAGGGCGGTGGTTGTGCTGCAGGTGCGGGCGGTGGTTGCAGCCCCGCATAGCCATAGAAGTTGGAGAGCTAGGTCCTCATGGGTGGAAGGAGAGGAGGCCATCACGTGCATTGTACGTGATGGTGTGTGGAAGGAGGAGCCACGTGGCGCGCAGGGAGGCAGCCACGTGGCGGAAAAATAATAAAAAAAATAAATTAAATAAAATAATAATAATAAATAGTAAATAATTAAAATAATTAAAATAAATAAAATATTTGAAGTAAATAAATAATAATTAAATTAATAAATAATAATAAAAGTGAGGGTGACACGTGGTGGCTCCAAGAGCGGTCACGTGTCGCTCCCAGAAAAATCACAAATTAGATGTAAATAAAAATCAAAAAGAGATAACAAAAGGGGTCAAATCAAAAAGTGGTCAACATGAAAGTTGCTCATCTTGATGAGATCTACAACTTTTAAGAAGGATCAAAAATCAAAAGAAGTCATCTGTACAAAAAGTATTTTTGGGTTTACCTTATAGATATAAAATACCGTATTTTATCTTTTACAATTTTTTTCATTTTTAAATAAGAGAAAAATCAAAATAAAGTTAGAGAGATTATGAAATGAATATTTACAAATTAATCTATTTTTTTTTTGGATTTTTAATAACTAACAAAAATAAAAAGATAAAAATGAGGGTTATTTCGGTCAATATGTACAATATACAATAGGGGCCCAAAACCCAAGTTTCGCATACAAACTCTGATTTTTATGAAATTGGTCTTGTTTGGAAGGTCTTTGAATGTATATTACTTTAAAAGTGAGTAGGCCTAAATCAGACATTGTATGAGAGAGAGATATGAACATTTTAAGGTTCTTAATTTCAAACTTAGATTTGGGTTTTATTGATCAATTTTATTGGTTAGTATTTTTTGATATTTTTCCTCTATTAGTGTTAGTAATATGTACACAATGGAGTTGATTTTATTGAATTTGAGCTTAGTATAAAATAGGTACAAATAGGTGAAGATAGCTATTATACAGGTGAATATTTACAAGTGGATTTGGCTCCTTATTTAATGTAAATATGCATGGTAAAATGCACATCTTATTTCTAAGTGCATGAATGCGAATAATGCATAATAAATGGAAATATGCAGCTAATTGCTCGGGAATGAAGCTCTATTTTCAACTTTTAGAGTGATTATATCCATCAACCCCCTATACTTAAACCTTGCTCGTCCCTGAGCAACTAAAATGAAATGCATGAGTGAAATGATTTTGGGTTCCATACCAAGGTCATGAATAAAAGGTGAAAATGGAGCTTTGACTCAACCTTTGGATTAATAGTGTGGCAGAACCTTATTGGGAATTGAATTTAAAACCTAAAATCCTTTAAGTTCCACAAGTCTCTATTCAAGATGCCTCAATAGTCTGGTCAGAACAGATCCTCATACGCAAATTCTGATGACCATGAACCTTACTTGTACAGTGTAAGTGAAATATAGCTCTCCACATCAGAAATGGCAAAGAACCAACCTCCTCTAACAATGCAACTCTAATTCCCTGGTCTAGCAACTCTTTCCTCGAGGAGTGGGGTATTCCCTTCTAAGTTCGCGTGCGACCAGCTCAAGAAGAGGAGGTAGAGAAGGGAATGGACAGTAGCCAGTGTAGCTACCTATCCTAGGATGCTTGACTAGTGTAGACAAGTCATCCAGTTGTAAGTTTACAAAAACTTTGAAGCTCTTCTTATTTTTCTATACTTGTATATACACACCGGTAGGCATTTTGCTTTTCCATCATGCCTGCCCACTTTTGGAGATTTTGCATTTTTATTTTTCTTCTTTTTTTATTTTTTTGGCATATATACAAGATGCAGCATGTACATAAGGAGTTTTTCTTCTTGAGCCTGTAGACTATCCCTCTTTTGAAGCTTTATTGCAACCCACAGCATCCCGTCGTTAGACATCAACGCCACTAGACTAGGTTGAGGTGCACTACCCCCCTAGAGGAGGATGAATGTTTCCACCCGTGTGCTACTCCAAGCCAAAGGATTCTACCTCGTCACCACCTCATCAATGAAGAGCTACGTGCATGTTGCTTGTCCAAGTTAGGTCACTGTCTAAAAGAATCGTGTGTGTGTGTGTGAAATATTCTACTTAGACCAATTGAGATGACATGTGAACATAGACTTGCGGACTCAAAGAATTAAGTCACTCGACCTGAAAAATCTTACCTCCAGTTCCTATAAGATTCCAATGAAATTAGGTAGATTAAGGTCAAATCAAATCCGTCCTCGACATTTATTCATGACTTGGTTCATAACCCACTAACTTTTCACTTTGCATATGCTAGATATGCAGATGAGAAGCAGATGACATGCAAGACACTCTTTTTTTTTGAAATGCAAGGATGATATGCAAGAGTAAATAAGAAGCCTTTTGTTTGGTATACCTCATATTTTACAAAAGGTTTTACAAAAGTATTATTTACAAGAATTTTACAACTTTTTACACAAGTATATACAGATTAGACAATATATATACTAGTATACATGTATTTTACAAAAAAAAAGTTTTTATTCAAATTTTACCCACCCTGTAATTATTGCATAATATATACAAAAATACGTGGAAGTACAAGCTATGGGTAAAGTATACATGTAATATATACATGCCCCCTATACTTAGTGTGTGTTATGTCCTCAGAGAACGAGAAGCGAGAAAAAAGACAGCTCGTGCTAAGCGTAGGAGAGCTAAAAAGACATAGAAGTCGCTCCGCCCCCTATACTTAGGCTCTGATAGCCTAAGTGTAGAAGAAGAGCCAAAATGGGGCGGTCGAGGTCAAGAGGAGAAGTGGATGAGTATATACACATGGCAGGCATCGATTCTGCCTATAATTAGGCTCTGGTCATCCTAAGTATAGGATAGTAATGAGTATGAGAACCGATGGGATCTAGAGAATATACAAAAGATGGTGAAGAGACTCGGGTCACTCTCCCCCCTATCTTATGATCTGGTCATCCTAACTATAGCCATAAAATGAAATGATATAGAGCTGGGGTGAGTGATACGATACACTGGGAAGGGAGGGAAATAGAAAAAAAGAAAATCTACACAAGGAGGGGTAAGAATATACAATGATCAAGAAGGTTTGTGATGAACCTTCTTGCGGAGCGAGGGGGTGGGTAATATACATATGTGTCGATGTCAGAATCATCCTTAGATGAATAATAGTGAGGTGTAGGGATTGTCCAACGAGGGTCGACACACAACTGCTTGCTCAGATATGGCTTAAGAACAGCTGAACTGAGATCACTCATATAAACCACCTCATCCGGACCTGATAAGGATTCCTCCGAAAATTCCTTCTCCAATATGTTGAAGGAAACTTTCTTAGTTGGTTTTCTAAAACCTGAATCATTGAGAGGGAGTGGAGAGTAACGCATCTTGAGGGGTTCGGAGGAACACCTCGAGGAATTGATTCCCGACTTCCTCTCACTAGATAACTGACTAGAGGAGGGAGCAACCGTGTTTTTTGGTGGGGTCAATTTAGTCTTGGTTGTCTCCTTTGAAGATCCGGGATGGGGTGCAGTGCTGACCATGGGTCCCTCATCGGATGAGTCTCCATATAGATTGTAATATTCATGAAGGGTCAGCACACGTCTCGGATAGGTGCTAGTGATCTCAGTTGGCTTGACATTAGTGGTCTCTTGTGTCAGATTATCAAAATGGTCGAGACAATCAGCAAATGTCGTGAACAACTCAATGATAGCTTTAGGTCGTGAGTCCTCTTTAGAAGCTGTCATAGTGGTGATGCAAGCCGTTGGTGAAGTGGAGGTGTGCGGAGTCTCTAAACCATTGGTTGTCTGGATGGTCGGTATCTGAGGTGTAGTAGTGATATGGGAGTCATCTATCTCTCGGAGGTAACGAGTGTCTGCGGCTATGCGGGTTACCTTAGACTAAAGTGTATCAAAGAATGGATGAGGTCGGAGTGCTCCCAATGCTGTAAAATCGATCTCCTGAGTCTCGCAATCTATAGTCGCCTTAGCCAAGGCTAAGAACGACTTACTAGAATAATCGGAGACTGAGAAAACTCTCCTCTGTGCTCAATGTCAATGATCGTGAAGTCTACATGAAGTAGAGTATCTTGGAAAGTAATGATGACTAAAATGGTTCCTCTCGGTCGTTTTATAGACCAGTCAGCCAGCTGCACGATCTCTCTCGATTTCCTAAGTGGTCCGAGTGTGAGCTTGTCAAACACGGAGGTCAGGAGGATATTTATCGATGAGTCATCATCAATTCTCGCATGGATAAAAATGGTGTCTTTGATTTCACACTCAACTCTAGGCAACCCTTCACTCAGTGGCTCTTGGTTTTTCTCCCCATCACCAAGGAGGTGGCCATAGACACTAGGTGCCTTTATGTCCTTCTTCTCTTATTCATATGAAGAGGAAATGAAGTATGTGGGGGTGGGTAATTCTGTCAGTCATCTGTCTCAGCAGTGGATTGCTCTTCGTTCGATTCATTGATTCCAGCAAGCTATTAAGAATAAGGACAATCAGCCCAAGATGGAAGTGGATCTGGAGTGTTAGAATATGGAGTAGGTGAGAAATGTGAAGAAGTGGAGAAGTCAGTCGAATTTATGACTCCATAATTAGGGTGAGATGGAGAGAAGAAGGGTGGATGTGGAGAAACCATCTCAAAGAGAGGGTTCACGGAGGAGAAAGATGATGAAGATGGTCGGTGCGGAAACTGATGGGTCGACATCTTCGAGAAGGAATGAGAGAGGATTGATGTGAAAACGGGTAAATACATAGGGCGAGAACACACAAACATGCACCAAAATAAACACAAGAGCAAACCCCAAGATCACCAACTCAACACGTTAGGGCTGTAAAGGTTCGATCGAATTATCTTATCGATTTTAGTCGATGATAAATGCAAGTCTTGAAAAAGTTAATGAGATGTTAGGTGAATGTACTTCCCTACATACTGGCATGGTTTTTACGACTAGTTGGACCTACTTTCAGCCAGTATGGAAGTAAGTACGGATCGTATAAATATGGCTACCCGTTCCTTAAGGACAAAGCCTTATAAGACATCCTCTAAACCTCCTACTCTGCTAAGGAAATCTGGATCGTTTACCGGCTACCCGTAGATTCTCACTAAGAAGTAGCTAATCACCTAAAAAGAAAGAACCAGTAGACTGTAAGAAAATCCTGGCTTGGCTCTATCCTAGTGTTGTCTCTTTCTCACTTGCAAGTAAATTCAGACAATGATGGGTTGCTCTACTACAAACAAGGGTTAGTTTTATTCAGATTTTGTTTAATTGACCTGCCCAATTCAGTCCCAATTTTAAATTAGGTTGTCACTTGAAGTTTAATATGAACACACAAACACGTCTATCGTTCATCCCCAATTTCCTTGTAATTCCTAAGTTATAAAACAAGGGAGGATTCGAAAATCAGAATGCAACCGTAAAATAATGATGCATGCTCAGAAGAAGGTATACTTACAGTGACTCCCAGCACTCTTCATGCGTTATGCAGAACTGAATTTTTAAAATTTTTACACTAAATGCATGCAAATCAAGAAAACCGCACCTAAATAATATACTATTAGCAGGGAAGAAATGATTTTGATTTGGCTAAGTTCTATGTTGCTATGTGCGTATCATTAGAATCTCAGAAGATGTGATTCTTCCAAGATGTGTGGCCTACGATTGGCACATATAAATTGCAATTAAATAACCGGATACCTATCCTGATTTCACCACTCAAGTCAGGACCCACCCTCACTGGAGAGTGGAACAGGCCCAACACACCACAAAATATTGTCTAAGTCTGATTACACATGCGAGATTCCGAACGGAATCCGCTGGAAATTTGCAGTAAAATAAAATGTAGAAAATAAAATCCTAAGGACTCTACACTCTCTCATGACTTGACTCGATATTAATTTTTATGTGGTCTTTCAATCGACTTAACACTAGAAAAATCCATCCTCCGAAGCTCTTGAGATGCTCGACCACCTAAGCGGTCGCTCCGTTATGTCGAGTCCCTCACACAAAAACAAGACGAACAAAAAAAATGCTAGAAAATAAAATAGAAAAATATTCACAAGAAAAATCAAGGGTCAGATTACCCCGGGGTGGAAAACCTAAAATCAAGATTTTCTAAAAAAATAACCTAAGTCGTACCACCCGGCAACGACGCCATTTGACGAGTCCCGAAATTGCCCTCTTAATAGTGTCGAATTAATGTTCGAATTTCGTTGCAGTCGGGCAAAATCGGATCGAACAAAATCACTTAATTAATTTTTTAATTAAACGCAAGCCATCAATTTTTTTACTTGGGCAAGCCCAAGGTCAAACTCAGGGAGGTAAATTTCTCCTAAGGTTTATTTAAAGTCGATATGGAGATTATATTTTCAGAGAAGCCTTCTTTTGGTATTTTTAAAATGCAATTAAAAATGCAATGCAATTTCAGGCTAGTTAAAAGGGTTAAAATACGAATTTCAATCAACTCATGTCCAAAAATCCTTAAACTTATCCAGAAGTTGAATAATGATGAAATTAATCTATTGCATTTTTTTGAACTTTCTGACTCAATATGAATAAATTATAATAAAATATGCAGACTAGGTGATTTTTGGTGAATTAATTTTAATAAATACAAACGTTAATATTTTCAAAAATTAAATTATCGTAGATAGGTCTATGTTAGAGATATCCAGAAAGTTTTTTAATTTCTAAAAATACTATGTGAGGAATTAATTAAAAATCAATTATTAAAATCACCACTTAATTTGTTTTAACCTCTATATGCATGTAAATGAGTTGAAATGTTGGCACATTATAAAACAACTTAAAATCAACTTATTCTGAATTTTTGGGAATTTTTGGATCAGTGAATAATTAAATATTAATTTCAGAGACTAAAATGGGTAAACTACATAAGTTTTCATCAAATTAATTGGAAAAAATTCATTGATCAAAAAAATATAAATAAATACTCCTTAGATAGAAAATGAGTTGCTCTACAACATGTAATTTTTTGGAATAAAAAATAATCTAAATGAATGTTCAAATTACATGACAAATACAGGGGTCTAATTGTAAATACAGACTTGAAAATGAATAATAAAAAAATAAAATAGCGCACAAGGCGCTTATTTAATAACCTAGATCTTCCAAGGATCTCTATGAAATTTTTACAGTGAAGCACGTCTGCTGGGCTTCATTGTAATTCCTAAGGACTCCAGGGGATTTGTTGAAAAATCTCCACCAGGGCACGTGCAAAGCACGTGCCTACTTGAAAGAGACTTTGAAGTTATTCCCAAGAAGGTAGGGGGCCTTCTGCAATTGACCCCAGGTCCACGTGCACCTCACGTGCAGGGCCTGGGTTAAGGAGAGTCTAGGTAGCTCCTGACGATGGCGTGCACGCTCACGGTGAAGGGTCGATGGTGAGCGATTGGAGGCAAAGTCGGTCGTGGCACGATGTGGTTCTAATTTGAAGAGTCATCGGCCGCATGTGGATGCAAAAGAGAAGTAGTGGAGCGAAAGGCATGGCGCACGGGGCAGTGCTAACGAGGGAGGTGGTGCGCATCGACTACAGAAGGAGCGAGGGTGGATCTTGGGCCAAGCGTGGTGGATGGCGATGTTGCTTTAGATGATGACGGCGTCGAGGTGCTCGAGAGTGGAGGCGCAGTGCGAGGGAGGTAAAAGCAGCTGAGGTTCGCCGAAGAAGTTGAGGATTTGGGTCCTCCTCTCGATTTCTTCTCCAAGAACAAATTCGTATGTTGCGGGGATTTGTGGCTCGGCCCTTGGGTCGAGAAAAGAAGGGTGTAGGAGAGATCTTGGGAAGGTGAAAGATATGAGCTCGGTTCTCCAATGAGGATTGCTAGAGTTGAAGAGGGATGGACAGGTAGAAGGTGAAGTGAAAAGATCAAGGGATGGAGGTGATCTCGGTGACATATTGGGTTTGATTCCGACAAAGATTAATGTGTGCTTTGGGGGAGAAGATGAAGAAGCAGAAGGTGATGGGTTTCTGCGTCTATGATGCAGCTCGTCAGAACGGCCACAATTGTCGCCTCAACTCCATCGACAAAGAAACAGAGGAAGCTTCAAGAAACACTCCAAGGAAGATGTTGCAACGTGGATTCAGATCTACGGTTTTCACCAGATCGAGGACGTGGACTCATCGTCACTCGATTAAAGTTGATTGGTCTATCGCAACAAAACGACCCAAGAGCTGGGGGTCTGATTCTCCTCGAAGACGGCGGATTCTATGCACGGCTGAAGGCAGCAGATTTTTAAGGGAGGTTGGTTGTGCAAAATCAACGGTGAGAGGGGAGCATGGGGTGGTTGCAGTCAAGGCGGGACAGCTAAGTGCGACATTTATGCGTGATGCGGGCTGTGTGGGCGAGCGGGAAAGGAGAACGTGTAGGAAGAGAAAGAAGCGGGGGAAGTGGTTGCAAGAAGTGCACCACATGTGGGAGGAAGGAGAGGGGGCGGTTCCAATCATCGCACGCAAAAGGGGGAAGGACCGGGTGAAGAGAGAGGGGGAATGCAGCAGCGAGGTTGCGGAGGAAGTGGGCGAACGGAGAGAGAAGAGGGCGGTGGTTGCATTGCGGGTGCGGGGGACGGTTGCAGCCTCGCACGCTGTAGAAGGAGGAGAGATAGGTCCTCATGGGTGGAAGGAGAGGAGGCCATCACGTGTGTTGCACGTGATGGCGAGTGGAAGGAGCCACGTGGCGCGTAGGGAGGCGACCACGTAGCAGAAAAATAATGATAATAAAAATTAAATAAAATAAATAATAATAAATAGTAAATAATTAAATTTATTAAAATATCTAAAATAGTTAAAGTAAATAAATAATAATTAAAGTAATAAATATCTGTATGAGAAGGTATCGCTCAAAGTTGTCGGGTCCTATTTCCATATCCCAACCGTGCTAACCACTCTGTAATCTACGTCTGATGTAAAAGAGAAATTTGTACTGGACTCAGAGTCAGGTGATGAATCTGTGATTCATCACTCTAAAAGTTGAAAATAGAGTCTTGTTCCCGAGTAAATAGATGCATATTTTCCTTTATCTTGCAAAATTAGCATTCATACATGCATTCATAATATAGGCATTTTAGCACTCATATTGCATTAAATAAGAAGCCAAGATCACTTGTAAAATATCCACCTATAAAAATAACATCTCCCTTATAATACGTACACCTTAGTTAATAATATAAGGAAGAAAGCCAAGATCTCCTTTGTAAAAGCACCCAAGAAAGCCCTAAAATCCTTGGACCATAAAATGCCCATAGCTCCCTCATACAACCTCCAAAATAGGTCTACTCACTTTCAGAATAATATACATCAGAAGACCTTAAAATGAGACTAATTTCATCCAATTTGGAGCTCGTATGAAGAAGTTGGGTTTTTGGGCCTCTTTGTATACTACATAGGTGTATTTTTGTATCCTTGTATTTTTGTATCATATTTGACCTCATCTCCATCCTTGGTCAACATGAAACTTGTAGATCTAATCAAGATCTACAACTTTTATGTTTTGAGTTTTTCCAAATTCGGCCTCCTTCTCTTTCTAAACTCATTTCTCTTTTCAGCCAATCACAGCTGGCCACGTGGCGCCCTCTGATTGCGCCACGCGGCCCGCTCCCCTTGCCTTAGCCGCCCCTTCCCTCAACCGTTGGATAGCCTTCTGATCCAACGACCCAGCCTCTTCCACGCACGCCTTTATTCCCACCGTTAGATCACTTCCCAGCCTTTCATCTGCACCACCAGTTCCCGCCTCATTCACCTCGCGCCACGCGTCTCACTTTCATCCACACGATCCTTTCCATCACAACCGTTATCTCCACACCAACTCTCAACCACCCGATCAAGTCCTTGGCCACATCTGTGCCATCCGTTAGTGCCTTCACCAAAGTTCGCCACGTGGCGCGTCTTGCGCCTTCAGATCTCACCCTCATCTCTTGATCCCTGTCGTTCTTTAGTGCCAGATCCTTAGCCATCCGATCAAACCCCTGGGCCCATCTCCACCGTTCGCCAGTGCCGCTCCTGACGATTCCGGAAATGCGGCTTTTAAGAAGTAGTTTTTATCGTGTCGTACGTTGTAGGAGGCAATCGGAAACGATCAAGAAAATACCACAAATGATTTATTCAATTTTTAATATCGTGGTTTTTGTTTATTTTACTTGGGCAAGTCCCAAGGTCGATTACAAGGAGGCAAAGGAACAACCTAGAATTAAGTCTATCAAAGTTCGTGTTCGGTTTTCGAGGCGGTCTTTTTTTGGAATTTTAAATGCAATAAAGGATGCAAAATGCAAATTTGGCCTTATTTTAGGGACTAAAATGTAAATTACGTTCAAATAATGTCCGAAAAATACGAAACTTGGCCACAATGTAAACTATAATGAAATGGATGTTCTGTAATATTTTTGGAATTTTTGGATGCAATATGAATTTTTTATGGATTTTTAAATGCAAACAAAATGATTTTTAATATTTAATTTTAATAAATATCAAACCTACTTATTTTCAAGGATCAAAATTATCTGAGATCTATCACTAGGTAATGAATCTCAGAAAAATCCTAAACCTCGAAAATGTAGGGTTTAATACCTATTAAAAATTAAATACTAAAAGATGCAGAATGATTTTTACAGGACAAAATATGCATGCAAATTCAATTCTTTTTGGGCACAATGTTAAGAATAATTAACTCTACAAGATGTGATTTTTCGAGAATTTTTAGAGCAACGGTTAATTAACTGTGAATTTCAAAGCAAGAAATGGGTAAAATATACCAATTTTCACAAAACAATTATTTATTAATTAACCGTCCATCACAAAATACCCACAACATGTCAAAGTGTAGAGAATCAATTAACCAACATCATGCTATTTTTGGATTAATAAAATAATGTAGATAAGATGTTCAAAACAAAATGAGAATGTAGGGGTACAAATGCAAATAAATAAATAAAATATAAAAGCAGAGGGGGGGCTTTTGTGTAATTACCAATAGTAGTGGGGTACTGTTGCAAAATTTCCAAGGGGCACGTGCTGAGCACGTGCCCTTGGATGGCGGGGTTGCGTGCGAATAGGGGAAACCTCCGGGGGGTTCTTCGTAATTTGCCCAGGGGTCACGTGCCACGCACGTGACCCTGGAAGATGGCTTGCTGGGGACGTTCCCCCGCGTACGTGCGAGGGGCGTGCGGGGGCCTCAGGCTTTGGGCGCCTGGTGGTGGGGCGGCGGAGCTGGTTGGTGGAGAGCGTTGACCGGTAGCTGGTGGTAACGTCGGTGGATGAAGCAGCAGGCTGCTGTCTGGCGGAGACGAAGACGGAGGTTGTCGAGGGGTGGCCTCCGACCGGTGACGTGCGAGGAGGTGTTGTCGAAGCAGAGGCGGGTGCGTGTCGGTGGCGAGGGAGCGACGGCCCTAGTGCTGCGGTGGAGTCGTCGAGGCGGAGCGGGACGGTCGTGGCCGACACACGGCCGTGGGGCGTCGGTGAAGTCAGGCGGTCGGCGTGGAGTGGCGAAGTAGCGGCGTTGCGAGGCGGAGCAGCTGGAAGCGACGTGGCTTGACGCGAAGGAGGAGCAGAGCTCCAGGCGGCTGCTGGCGATTGTCGATGAAGTGGATGGCCGGAGTTGCGGGCGAAGGGCGTTGATAATAGGCTCGACGAGAACTCGAAGCTATGGCAGTACGACCAGAAGAGGCGCTGCGACGAGCCACGAAGGCTCGGATCTCGCCGGAGATGGAAGAGGGCGCTGTCACCACCCTTCTCTTGATGAAGGTCAATCGGCAGATGATCAGGCAAGGGGCGACGCAGTTGGTTTTATAGGGTTTAGAGGGCGCCGGAGATGGAAGGAGATCGGGATGAGATTTGGGGGTTTGGATTGAAGAGGAAGATCGGGGATGAGGGCGATCGGAGGGATACGCGGGTGACGAGATTTGGCCGCGAGATGCGCGGCGACGATGGCGGAGTCGGTGGAGAAAATCGCGGGCGACAGCGATAGTTGGGGAAGGAGAGGGGGGGCGTAAGGTGGACGACGCACAGGCGCCGTCCGATCGCGTTTGATCGGACGGTGCCCGTTGCGCCACGTAGCGGCGAGAGGCGAAGGGAGAGGGCGCACGTGCAGAGCACGTGCCTGGGTGGCACGTGCGTGGTTTTTAATTTATTTTTTTTTATAAAACTAATATATAATAGTGCAAAAAATGGCTGACACGTGGCGGCACCAGGTGCTGCCACGTGTCAGCACCAGAAAATTCAGAAAATAACTATCTTGTAAAATCGAAAATAAATAGTAAATGACCTCGGATCGAAAAACATTCTTCACGAAAAATGCTCGTCTCGATGAGATCTACAACTTTCATGAAGACATAAAAACCAAAATCGATCATTTGAACAAAGTGAATTTTTGGGGTATCCCATGTACATAGAATAGCTTGATTTTTTGGGTTTTATAATTTTTATGTCTTTTTTAACCAAGATAAAAATCCGGAAAAAATATGGAAAAATCAAAGATAAATAAAAGACACTTAATTCTAATTTTTTTGGATTTTTATTGATTAAGAAAATATATACATAAAATACAAGGTCAAAAACCGCGAAAATATACAATGTACAAAAGAGGCCCAAAACCCAACTTTCACATATGAGCTCCGATTCACTTGAACTTGGTCTTGTTTTGAAGGTAATTGAATGCACATTAGTTCAAAAGTGAGTAGGATTAAATCGGACACTGGATGGAGAAGATATGTGGCTTTTAGTCCGAAAATCCTGAAATTAGGGTTTGGGTTTTTAGTCCACTTATTTGGGTTAGTTGTTTTTTTGTATTTTTTTTAATCTTGTTAGTGATATGTACACAGTGGAAGTGGTTTTGAGTTATTCGGGGTTAGCATGAATGTGTTAAAAATCCGGGAAGTTAGGCTTATTTACAGGTCATTTTGGCTTGGATTTTTGGCTTCTTATTTTATGCAGATTTTTGTGCTAAAATGCCATTCTTATGAAATCATGTATGAATGCTAATTATGCAAAATAGATGCCAGAATGCTGTTGATTTTTAGGGATTTGAGCTTAATAAATGAGATTTAGAGTGATGAATACGAGATTCATCATCCCCCTATACTTAAAACATGCTCGTCCCTGAGCATCAAAGAGAAATGCCATGAGGTGAAATGAGATTGGGTTCCATACCAAGACCATGAGCTGAAGGTGAAAGTAAGCCTAAACTCAACCTTTGGATTATTTGTGTGTCGGAAGTTCTGTGAGACTTAGAATTTTAAAATCAACAGCCCTCAAGTTCTACACATCATTGCTACAGTTTCGGCTCAGAAGTCATCTTAGATCAATCATCTTCCCAAAGTATACTCGTTGAACATTGAATAACCGACTCTTGTGTGTGAAATATTTTAGCTCTTCCCACCCAGAATGTTGGACTACCGCGCAAGCCTCCTCTCCAATAACTCGTCCTCGGGGAGTCAGGTATTTCCTTCTAAGGTCTGTCGCGCTGTGTTCACAATCGAATTGGGGGGAGAAGATAGAAGAATGAGAAAAGAACTAGAGGGTGGCCAGTGTAGTCACCTCTCCTTGTGAAGATGGCCAGTGTAGCCGAGTCTCAACCAAGATCTGCAGGTTTCTGGAAGCTTGGACCTTTTTTGTCAGATTTTATTTGGTAGTTGCTTCTTTGTATTTGGAATTTTTGGTGGTTCTGCTTGGATCTTGTTGTGCCCCTACGGATATAGAATCTTTTGTTTCCGTACATTTTTTGGGGTCTTAGAAAAAATTGTGCCCAGCTGTCCATCCTTTTTCCGAAGCTTTATTTCAACTCGTACTCCGGTCTTTAGATTTCTACGCTACCAGAAAAGAAACTCACACAGTCTTCCAACATCCCGTCTGAGTTGAGCTAAGTGCATAGTGCGAGAGTACAAATTAATTCCCTATTCCAGAGTTGTACCCAGAATGAAGAGACCAGGTTAGACACTAAGAGTCAAACGCTGTACATTGTCATGTGGAACTCAAAGAATTAAGTCAAAGACCTGAAGACTCTAAAATCCTATTTCTCGGTGAAGTTCCTCTGAAGATTAGGTGGATTAAGGTCAAGTCCAGACCACTCTCGGTTTCGGCTCACAACTCGGTTCAGAACCCAAAGACTTTTCACATATGCAAATGCGATGCTTGATGAGATGCGAGTGTGTGAAATGCAGACACAACAATTTTTTTTATTTGTGATTCTTTTCTCTCTCTTTTTTTTTTGAATGAATGAATGAATAAGAAGCCATTTTTCAAAAATTTTGGGCAAGGTCAGTGTTAGTGGAGAAAAAAAACATTTTTTTTAAGAAAAACCCACCCCGTAAATACATATAGACTTTACGCGAAAGTACGAGGTATGGCTAAAATATATACACAGTATATATACAGACCCCCCTATACTTAGCGAGTGCTGTGTCCTCAAAGCACAAGAAGCGTAAAGAAGACATAGCTCGGGCTAAGCGTAAGAGAGTGAAAAAGAAAAAGATTTACAAAATCGCCCCCTATACTTAGACTGTGAATAGTCTAAGTATAGAAGAAGAGCGGAAAAGAAAAGAAAAAGAAATGAAGCGGTCAGGGTATGTGAATGAGGAGAGTATATACAGGTGGGTGTCGGTTCCCCCTATATTTAGGCTTTGGTCAGCCTAAGTATAGAAGAAGGATGGATGTGGAGTGATCTAGAGATCGGAATGAGAAATGGTATATACATATGGCATCGGTCCCCCCTATACTTAGGCCTTGGCCTAAGTAGAGGAAGAAGCTGTACAAGGAGACCGATGTGGTCGGGAGGGAGGGTGGGTAGCCGATGATTAAGGTGGTTTACGGCTGATCTTCTTGTGAGCCTGCGGTGGGAGATCGTAATGAGTTGGAGATGAGACATGTGATTCCCAACTATTATCAGTGTCATCCTCAGAAGTATCATGATGGGTAGTAGATGAAATATTTGAGTCAGATAAAAGATATCCATCATCAGAGTTATCCTCAGAGGAATAGTATTTGAAGGTGGACATACTCCAGATGTTCATGTTTTTTTGTTTCTTCAATTGTTTCCTCAAGCTTCGTTCCTTTTTAAGATCAGTCGATTTGTCCTCAGATGAATATTCAGATGCTCCGGTCTCAGTCAGCTCATAAGAAATAATTCCAGTGTACTTGTGGAAGGTAGGAGCATCATCTTTGGATGAGTAATAATTAGGAACGGGAGTTGTCCAACGAGAATCAAATTTAGGATCCTTGCGAAGATATGGCTTTAGAGATGCCGAACAGACTTCACTCATGTAGACTACCTTTTCCGGACCTGATGAGGGATCATCAACCGATTCCTCTTCCGAAAGATCAAAGGTGACTTTCTTTTTCTTGTTTCGTGAAGATGTCGGTTCACTTGAGTACCCAGATGAATAGCCATTAGAATTCTTCTCCTTGGTCGGTGTTCGGGCTACGTGTTCGTTCTTTGTTTCCTGAATGTTGGTTCACTCTTGATTTGGGAGGATTTGGTCAAGATAATTAGAGTATGTTGCACCAGGGTGCGACCATGCAAATGTCTCAGGATCGTAGTAGAAGGGTTTGTCTACTTTGAAATCTGCGGGAATTGAGATATCGGGGAGAGTCTCTAAACCAATAGTCTCATTAACAAACGCAATCTCAGGTGTAGCAGCGGGGTAGGGCTCTTCTACCGTTTTATGGTTGCGGTTGTTGGGGACTTCGTGGGTTACCTCAGAAAATCGTGGTTCCTCAAAGACTGTATCAGATCGTAGTGATTCCAATGCCGTAAAATTTATTTCCCGAGTCTCACAATCGATACTCGCCTTGGCCAATGCCAAGAATGGTTTTTCGAGAATGATTGGAGACTGGGTGAATTCTCCTTGATGCTCAATATCAATGATCGTGAATTCTACCTTGAGCGGAGCACCTTGGAATTTCATGATGACAGAAATGGTTCCTCTCGGCCTTTTCATCGATCGGTCTGCCAATTGAACAATCTCTCGTATCTTCCGAACTGGCCCGAGTTTGAGTTCGTGAAATACAGAGGTCGGGAGGATATTGATCGGTGAATTGTCATCAATACGAGCATGTGTGAAAATTGTGTCTTTGATTTCGCAGTCAAATCTAGGTAACCGCTTCACTATGCGGCTCTTGGTTTTTCTCCTCAACACCAAGGAGGAGGCCATTGACAAGATATGTCTTTCAGTTTTTGTTCTAATCCTTCCTGACTTTTTGATGATTAATCTGTCCATTAGAAATTTCTTAAGGTCAGGGAAGTGTTCAATGGCCTTTATGATGGGAAGTTCAAAAATCAAGTATTTTTCCAGTGCTTCCCGTAAAGCAGGATCCAAATTCCTCAGATCTTCTTCAGATTCAATTTTTATGAGATTTTCTGGATTTTCAAAAATTTTTGTATTTTCTGTGTGGTGTGGCGGTGTGGTGTCGTCCTTAGATGAGAAGGGGCCTTGATATTCAGCGTTTGGGTCAGAGGCATAGTCATTCCTAGGGGAATAATGAGCAGAAGTTTTGATATTAGAGTCATCCCTAGGTCTTTGAATATCCTCAAAATTTTCATCATGGAATCCAATCATTTCCTCATTTAGTTTTACACCCGATCCACCATAGAATGAGATTACTCGGTCGGCAAATTTTTGAAATTTGTCCTCCATCAATTCGAATCTTGTTTTTATCCTCGAAACATTATCCTCACAATTTTGCTCATGATCAATCATGGGAGCACTCGGATTCTTTTCAATGATTCCGTCTTCCATTTTTCTGTACGTGCGGAGAGGAGAATTTCTTGGAATATCCATTACACGATCTTTTCTTGAAAAATTCTCCTCCAAAATTATGGAAGGAGGTTGCTCATATGATCCAGGCATGTGTATTTGATCTGCATAGAGTTCAATCCTTTGATTATTATTAGTCAGATCTTGATATTGTGGAGTCAGCATACAGGGTTTATATGTGTCTAGGAGGTCCGTCCAATCCTCTGTATGGGTTTCATGTCTGACGAGGGTTCTGTCGTGGTCAATCCAACGCTGATGATCATTAAGTGCATGTCCTTCCATCTGGGTTTGGTTTCTCTGCCAGTCATGGGATTTAAAGGGATTTTGATTTTGAACGGGTTCTTTGGCGAGAGATTGAGAATGAGGTGATTCAGTCCAAGATGGTAAGTTGTTATTTCTGGTTGGATGTTTTGGGTAAGGATTCATTGAGGTGGCCGAACTCATTTGTGGTTGAAAGTTTCCCACAAATGTTGGGGGATTATTGAAAGAAGAGGATGCAATTGATTTGGGCCAAATCGAGACAGATTTGTTTTCATAGTGATGTTCGGTCATAGTTGAGAATAATGATGGGTTGGATCTGAAATTTGGAAAAATTTCCATGATGAGATTAAAATTAAGAGATGGTAGAGATGATTGTATGGGACAGAAAATTTTATCAAATGTGCGGCTATTGATCTTCGATATCGGTTCACGCACACCAATACAAACACAAATCAAACCCCGGGTTCACCAACTCACACAATGAAGCCGTAAGATTTCGGCTATTATCTTTTCAATTTTAGTTGGTGATAAATTCAATCTTGCAAACCGTTTAGACGAGCTGTTTAGGTTTGGAGCTGGGCTCTATCCTAGTGTGTGTTACTCTCCTCGCTGCAAGATAAATCAAACAATGCCGGGGTTGCTCTCCCGCAAAAAAATTCTTGATTTTATGGGTTCTTTGAGATCAGATATATTTAGCAGTCCCGATTTTAATGAGGTGATCACTGAAAAATTAGATGAGCACAAATACACGTCTACCGTCCAGTCCCAATTTCCTTTAAAGTTATGTTGTAAAACAAGAGAGAGGAATTCGAGAAAAGTCGATGCACGCGGAAAACTATGATAAATGCTCAGTTAGAAGACTTACAGTGAATCCTCGCAATCTCCATGTGGGATGCTAGACAGAATTTTAAAAATTATTCTAAATGAAATGCAATCCGATGGAAAAACCACACCTAAGCAGAAAGTTCTATTAGCGGGAAGAATTGATTTAAATTTGGCTAAGTTGAACGATCTATGTGCGTCTCAATTAAAGTGCAGTGTGGCTTAAGATCCTACGAGCACAAGCAAAAATATAAACGCTCTGAGAGCCGTATGTGCAGGTCTATCCTAATCGCCACTCAAGTCGGGCCCCACCCTCGTCGGAGAGTGAAACAGGCCACGACACACCACAGAATAAAGTTCAAGGTCTTGTTACACACGCGAGAGTCCAAACGGACACCGCTATAAATGAGCAGAAATTAAAAGTGCAGAAATTAAAAACCTAGACTCTACTCTCTCTCACGACTCAACTCGATCTTAAATTAATTGCGGTTTTTGGTGAAGTTGCGTCGGTTATTGAAAACCGCTCCACGTACAAGGTACCGAGAATCTGGGGGCTATTTCTGCAAATATTCCAAGGGAGCACGTGCGTCGCACGTGCCTCTTGGATGGCGGGGGCTGCTGTGCGAATAGGGGATCTCCAGGGGGTCACTGTAATTACCCCAGAGGGTCACATGCAGATCATGTGGCCCCGTGGGATGAGAAAGATGGGTGACGTCGACCCCCCACGCACGTGCGCCTCACGTGTGGGGGTCTCAAGCCTCGAGCCCCGGCGGTGCGGTGGTGGAGGGCACCGCTCCTGGCGGAGAGTTGCTGCTAGCGGCGTCGTAGCGGCGGAGGAGGAACCGGCGAGGGGCGGTCAAGGGCCGCCACAAGGCCGAGGCGGAGGAGCGGCGTAGCGGAGGCGGCGGAGCTCGGCCTCTCCTGGCGGGGCGAAGGCGAAGGAGGAGAGGCGGAGCCTGGTCGATGGCGGTGAAAGTCGGCCTCCCTCTGGCCGACACACGGCCTAGAGGGCGGCGTAAGGGTCGTCGAGCGGCGATGTCGGAGCGGAGGCGGTGGCGGCGCGAAGACGAAGCGGCTGAGGATGTTGACGATGACGGCGAAGCGGGAGAACGTCGGAGTAGTTGGCTCGACGCCAAGGGCGGAGCGGGGCAGAGGGCACGGCGGCGCCGTGGGCTGCAGCGGCGTCGATGAAGACGCTGGATCTCGTCGGGAAGGAGGCGGAGCTCGGACTGTCACCACCGAGCTCCGTGGCAAGGGTTGCAACCGGCGGATGAAGTGGAGGAGGGCGGCGATGGGTTTTAAATAGGGCGAGAGAATCGCCGGAGAAGGAAGGGGAATCGGGGCGGCTATCCGATTGCGAGATTTGGGCTTCAGATGATCTCGCGCGGCGGTGCGCGAGATACGGGGGATCGGAGATGGGCGGAGATCGCGAAGTCGGGGGGATTAGATGGCCGGCGAGATTCGCGGGGCGGCGCTGCGGCCGATTAGGAAAGGGGGTCCAGAGGAAGGAGAAACACAGGTGCCGTCCGATCGCGCTTGATCGGACGGTCCCTGATGAACCACGTGGCGCAAAAGGGAGGCGAGGCGGAGGCACGTGCGGAGCACGTGCCTGGGGAGGCACGTGCGTCGCACGCACGTCCCCGGCAACGGCGCCATCTGACGGTTCCGAAAATGCGCTTTTAAGCCTGTCACGCGGGTGACCCGGGTTCGATCCCCGCCAACGGCGCCATCTGACGATTCCGGAAATGCGGCTTTTAAGAAGTAGTTTTTATCGTGTCGTGCGTTGTAGGCGGCAATCGGAAACGATCAAGAAAATACCACAAATGATTTATTCAATTTTTAATATCGTGGTTTTTGTTTATTTTACTTGGGCAAGTCCCAAGGTCGATCACAAGGAGGCAAAGGAACAACCTAGAATTAAGTCTATCAAAGTTCGTGTTCGGTTTTCGAGGCGGTCTTTTTTTTTGGAATTTTAAATGCAATAAAGGATGCAAAATGCAAATTTGGCCTTATTTTAGGGACTAAAATGTAAATTACATTCAAATAATGTCCGAAAAATACGAAATTTGGCCACAATGTAAACTATAATGAAATGGATGTTCTGTAATTTTTTTGGAATTTTTGGATGCAATATGAATTTTTTATGGATTTTTAAATGCAAACAAATGATTTTTAATATTTAATTTTAATAAATATCAAACCTACTTATTTTCAAGGATCAAAATTATCTGAGATCTATCACTAGGTAATGAATCTCAGAAAAATCCTAAACCTCAAAAATGTAGGTTGAATACCTATTAAAAATTAAATACTAAAAGATGCAGAATGATTTTTACAGGACAAAATATGCATGCAAATTCAATTCTTTTTAGGCACAATGTTAAGAATAATTAACTCTACAAGATGTGATTTTTCGAGAATTTTTAGAGCAACGGTTAATTAACTGTGAATTTCAAAGCAAGAAATGGGTAAAATATACCAATTTTCACAAAACAATTATTTATTAATTAACCGTCCGTCACAAAAATACCCACAACATGTCAAAGTGTAGAGAATCAATTAACCAACATCATGCTATTTTTGGATTAATAAAATAATGTAGATAAGATGTTCAAAACAAAATGAGAATGCAGGGGTACAGATGCAAATAAATAAATAAAATATAAAAGCACAGGGGGGGCTTTTATGTAATTACCAATAGTAGTGGGGTACTGTTGCAAAATTTCCAAGGGGCACGTGCTGAGCACGTGCCCTTCGATGGCGGGGTTGCGTGCGAATAGGGGAAACCTCCGGGGGGTTCTTCGTAATTTGCCCAGGGGTCACGTGCCACGCATGTGACCCTGGAAGATGGCTTGCTGGGGACGTTCCCCCACGCACGTGCGAGGGGCGTGCGGGGGCCTCGGGCTTTGGGCGCCCGGTGGTGGAGCGGCGGAGCTGGTTGGTGGAGAGCATTGACCGGCAGCTGGTGGTAACGTCGGTGGATGAAGCAGCAGGCTGCTGTCTGGCGGAGACGAAGACGGAGGTTGTCGAGGGGTGGCCTCCGACCGGTGACGTGCGAGGAGGTGTTGTCGAAGCAGAGGCGGGAGCGTTTCGGTGGCGAGGGAGCGACGACCCTGGTGCTGCGGTGGAGTCGTCGAGGCGGAGCGGGACGGTCGTGGCCGACACACGGCCGTGGGGCGTCGGTGAAGTCAGGCGGTCGGCGTGGAGTGGCGAAGTAGCGGCGTTGCGAGGCGGAGCAGCTGGAAGCGACGTGGCTTGACGCGGAGGAGGAGCAGAGCTCCAGGCGGCTGCTAGCGATTGTCGATGAAGTGGATGGCCGGAGTTGCGGGCGAAGGGCGTTGATAATAGGCTCGACGAGAACTCGGAGCTATGGCAGTACGACCAGAAGAGGCGCTGCGACGAGCCACGAAGGCTCGGATCTCGCCGGAGATGGAAGAGGGCGCTGTCACCGCCCTTCTCTTGATGAAGGTCAATCGGCGGATGATCAGGCAAGGGGCGGCGCAGTTGGTTTTATAGGGTTTAGAGGGCGCCGGAGATGGAAGGAGATCGGGATGAGATTTGGGGGTTTGGATTGAAGAGGAAGATCGGGGATGAGGGCGATCGGAGGGATACGCGGGTGACGAGATTTGGCCGCGAGATGCGCGGCGACGATGGCGGAGTCGGTGGAGAAAATCGCGGGCGGCGGCGATAGTTGGGGAAGGAGAGGGGGACGCAAGGTGGACGACGCACAGGCGTCGTCCGATCGCGTTTGATCGGACGATGCCCGTTGCGCCACGTGGCGGCGAGAGGCGAAGGGAGAGGGCGCACGTGCAGAGCACGTGCCTGGGTGGCACGTGCGTGGTTTTTAATTTATTTTTTTATATAAAACTAATATATAATAGTGCAAAAAATGGCTGACACGTGGCACACCAGAAAATTCAGAAAATAACTATCTTGTAAAATCGAAAATAAATAGTAAATGACCTCGGATCGAAAAACTTTCTTCACAAAAATTGCTCGTCTCGATGAGATCTACAACTTTTATGAAGACATCAAAACCAAAATCAATCATTTGAACAAAGTGAATTTTTGGGGTATCCCTTGTACATAGAATACCTTGATTTTTTGGGTTTTATAATTTTTATTTCATTTTTAACCAAAATAAAAATCCGGAAAAAATATGGAAAAATCAAAGATAAATAAAAGACACTTAATTCTAATTTTTTTGGATTTTTATTGATTAAGAAAATATATACATAAAATACAAGGTCAAAAACCGCGAAAATATACAATGTACAAAAGAGGCCCAAAACCCAACTTTCACATATGAGCTCCGATTCACTTGAACTTGGTCTTGTTTTGAAGGTAATTGAATGCACATTAGTTCAAAAGTGAGTAGGATTAAATCGGACACTGGATGGAGAAGATATGTGGCTTTTAGTCCGAAAATCCTGAAATTAGGGTTTGGGTTTTTGGTCCACTTATTTGGGTTAGTTATTTTTTTGTATTTTTCTTTTATTCTTGTTAGTGATATGTACACAGTGGAAGTGGTTTTGAGTTATTCGGGGTTAGCATGAATGTGTTAAAAATCCGGGAAGTTAGGCTTATTTACAGGTCATTTTGGCTTGGATTTTTGGCTTCTTATTTTATGCAGATTTTTGTGCTAAAATGCCATTCTTATGAAATCATGTATGAATGCTAATTATGCAAAATAGATGCCAGAATGCTGTTGATTTTTAGGGATTTGAGCTTAATAAATGAGATTTAGAGTGATGAATACGAGATTCATCAGCTCCCATAACGCGATGCGTGGCGCATTCAGCGCCCTTGATCGCCTCACCTCGAATCTAATCACACCCATTCGTCAGCGCCCTTTCCTCCTCACGCCACGTGGTAGAATCCTGACGCTCAGATCGCCTCGCTCCGGATCTAATCCTACCCGCTCCTTAGCACTTCGATCTGGGCCGTTGGATCACAAGATCCAACGGCCAGGACTTCGTCTCCTACCTCCGGTCGCCCTCTCTCCCACGTTCTCATCCTTGCGCAACACTCTGCCCCTTTCAATTTTCGCCTCCACTCCAGCCACCCTCGCCGACCGCCAACACCTCCACGACCTTCACCACTCTCCCCTCATCCTCGCCAGCTCCCTCAATCACCATGACTCCCACCAGAGCCGCTCCACAACCCCCACAAACTCCACCTTCCCGCGACTCCGGCCATCGACTTCATCCTATAAATACTCGATCACCAGCCACTGTCACGCCCATCCGCCAATACGTGAGGAACCCTAGAGAACAAAGCGTTCGATTGGTGACAGCAATTGACCTTATCTTCGAGCGAAGACAGGCGTCTTCTCCGGCGAGATCCACGGCGAACTCCGCCGTGTCGCAGCCTCCCTCCGTGAGCTGCTTGAGCTCGGGACCCTACCGACCCATTGAGCGAAGACCTGGAGCTCAAAACTGAGCTCCAATCCCCAGGTAACCTCCTCCATCCTCTTCTGATCTTCTTCTGATTTTTCTTCATTTTTCTCCGATTTAATTCACATTCCCCAGTCATTTTCTCGCTCCACCTTCACCTCGCCGAGCTCCGCAACAGAGCTCTGATATTCGCGCACCCTTCTGTTCCTTCAAACATCGTACTCCACCTTTCATCGACTCCAGCTCTGCCACCTGGGCGGAGCACCATCGCTGGATCACTCACACTCCGCCTTAGGCCTCGCCGTTCACCCTGCATACCTCCATGCACACACGCGTGCTTTGGCTATCCTCTAACCCTTGCAGGTACTCATCTCTTGGATTGGTCGGAAGCTCATCGGAGCTCCCCTCGAGCTTCATCGTCATCGAGCTCCAGCGCTCCCCCTCCGCTCCTGGAGCCACCGGAGGCTTTGCCGCCACGCTCCGCGTCTTCCGATCTACTTCAGAGCCTCCCTCGAGCTTCATCGACGCCTAGCGACCGAGGCAGAGCACGCCCCCCTTCGCCGGAGCCCCGCCTTCTCCTTTGCAGGTGGCGGAGGACCGTTGGGGAAGACGTCCAGCCACCGTTCAATCATCTTGATCGAACGGTCAGCATCCATCCACGTCGCCTCGCTCCGCACCCGTCGGATCATCCTTGATCCCATGCTCAGGAGCCAGCCAGTTGGATCTCTCTTTGTTCCCACGGTCACAATCGTGACACGTCTTCATCTCTGGAGGAAGACCATCACCATTGGATCGACCAGTGATCCTACGGTCCCTATCCAGCCACGTCGCCCCCTTCATCGATTTCCAGGCACCGTAGGATCGATCAGTGATCCCACGGACAGAAGCACGCCACGTCGCCATCTTCAGCAAGCGTCAACCACCGTTGGATCACCTTCAGACGGTTGTTGATCATACACGTCGACATCAGCCGGTGCCAATAGCGACCGTCGATCGTCACCAAGATCGCACGGTTGTGATCGCGCCACGTCGCCCCGATCTGAGCCTCATCCCCGACCTCTAGGCTCGGATCCCCGAAGCTTCTCCGAGCCTCAGCCGAACCTCCAGAGCGCCCGAGCCTCGTCCCGAGCCGCCGAAGTCACCCGAGCCTAGGGGACCCCACGTGAGCAGCACGTGCGGCCTGGGCAAATTACACGGAGGCCCCTCGACGTTTCAGAAATTGCATTTCAGTCCCTGTGAAGCGCCCCCACGTGAGGAGCACGTGCGTCAGTGGAGAATTTGCATTCCACCCCCCTACATTCTAGGTAATTGCATTAAGGTCCCTGTCAGCATATTTATTTTTAAGTAATTTTTAATTCCTATATTGCAGTTATACCCCTGTCTTTGCACGCATATCTAGGTGTCCATATTGCATCATTTTTAAATTCCAAAAATTGCATGTTGTAGCTTAACTTATCCTTGATCTTGTTGATGCTTGTCATATTTTTGTGGTATTAGTAGAATTTTTAATTAATTAATTGGTCCATTTCTGTGATATTTTGCCCAATTTCACCTTTTAATTAATAGGAAATTCTCTGTGACTCCAAAAATTCCCAAAAAATCACATTACCTCTAGGATAATTAACTTAACATTGCATAAAAATTCATCTCATTTGCACGCATTTCGAGGCCTAAATAAATTAATTGGTGATTTCCTTAGTTTATTTTTAATAGGTTCATTTCACATTAAAATTAAGGTCTGATAATTTTCCTGTATTCCTCATCATTAGATCTATCTAGGATAATTTTAGTTTCCAAAAATATTGTGATTTGATATTTATTAAAATTAAATTAGTGAAAATCACCCTGCATTCATTTTAAATTCATAGTTAATTCATTTAGTGTCAGAAAATTCCAAAAAAATAGGGTAGCTTAATTACATCATATTTCATCATCTGGCCAATTTTTATCATTCTTGGACTTCATTTGAACATATTTCTGATTTAACTTCTAAATTGGCTTGATTTTTGCATGTGTCTTGCATAGAAAATAGAAAAAGACCAAAAAAATATTCCTCGAAAATCGAACACTGGAACCTCACTAAAAATCAACCTAAGGAGACAGATGCCTCCCTGAGTTCGACCTTGGACTTCACCAAGTAAAAAAAATGCCACTCGAAGTTGACTTGATTAAATTAAAAGTGGTTTTTGATTTCCTCTTATTATCCGACTGCAACAAAAATTAATATTAATATGGACATTAATTTGCCTGAATTAACTAGGGTAGCGGGAGGCTCATCAAAATGACGCCGTTGCCGAGGAGGCACGGCTTAGGTTAATTTGCAATGGTTTTTGAGTGTTTGATTTTTTATCCTCGGGTAGTCTGACCCCCGGTTTTCTTGTGAATATTTTCTCTCTTTTAATTCTTTGCATTTTTTCTGTGTCACTCTCTGACCTCAATCTTTTTCTGTGCAAGGAATGCAAGGAGTCGAAGACACTTCGAAGAATCGGCATTGTAATTTATTGAGTGAATAGAGAGGATTTGTACTTTTATTTTATTTCTTTCTTTTTTTCGCATCATTTCCAGCGGTTCCCGTTTGGGTTCCCGCGTTTGTGAAGATAGTGAAACCGTGTCCCCGTGTGCTGTGTGGATTGAATCTCTAGAATAGGCTTGCACTAGCAGCTCCTCGAGCCACTCTAGGATTTGCTTGTGCTCGTAAATTTTTAGGACTACACAATACACTTAAAAGATGCACCTAGACCGCGGATCTAGTCAAAGTAACTGATGCTTCACTCGCTAATAGAACTACTTGTCTAGGAGCGGATTTTTGTCGCTTGCATCTGCATTCAATTCTGTTTGCATCCTGCATAAAAAGAGAAGGGATCACTGTAAGTATTCTCTACTCAGCATACGCATCATAGTTTTTCGTGCATCAGATTTTCTTGATGCCCCCCCTCTATTTTTCACACATTATTTAAACGGAAATTGGGACTGGACGATAGGCATGCTGTGTGGTTGGACTAACAAGTGAGAACTAAACTTAAAACCGGGACTGCTAACATTATTGACCAAAAAAACAATAAAATTGGAAAATCTGTTTGCGGGAGATTAATCCGCGACCTTGTTTTCAGGCTGAGTAAGGGTACTTGAGTGTGTGTGAACACCTTAAGGCAGAGCCCAAATCCTCGCCTTCCATATCACGTTCCGACTAATCCTAGCAAATATCACAAGTCGAATTTTTAAGGTTCACTGACTAGTACCAAGTAGCCTCCGCCTGTCTCAGGTAGATAGGGGTGAAATTACGGTACTTTGCGACAAGTTGCCAGTAACCCCCCGGGGTGAAGTTTCGGCCTTGTCATCCTCTGCCTGCTTGCAGGTAGATAGGGGTGTGGTCTTTGAATCCATCGACTTGGGATAGGAGCGAAGAAAGGAAGGACCGGCGGTATCTTAGGCGACAGGTTAAACAGGGAAGACGCATCCGGCTTTGAGCCGACTTCCCTTTAGGCCGTGTAATCCTTGCTATCTTGCTTGAAAAATTACACTTAAAATTTACAAGATTAATTGGACTCAATTTCGAGTCCTTCACTGTGTTGAGTGTGAACCCAGGGTCTTGGATTGATTTGTTTGCTTCAGGTAAGAGTAAAATCCTATCTTCTTCTCGCCAAATCAAGATGAGTGACTGTGGGAATATCGACTCTTTATTCACCAATCTCTCTTTGAGCCCCCCACGAAACTCCTCTTCATCGGCCCAAGCACACCTTGGACCACCCAGAACTCATGACCCTCTTGAGTTCTGGTTCCCTCACACTCAGGGTGGTTACTCTCAAACCAACCCTTTCCTCTCCTCTGAGCTTACCGAGGAAGACCATCACCTCGGTAAGAATCCCTTCCTTGATTTGCCCTCTTACACCGACATTGTTTCATACCCAGGACTAGAGGGCAAGATGTTGCCTTAGCAGCCACCACCGGATGAGGATCAATTGTGACAAATTCTTAATCGCCTTGCCGAAGCCGAACAAAGAAATGCAGATCTCATGGCTAGAATGGGACAAATCATTGTACCAGGAGGAATCGACCGACCAATGGTTGACGCCTACAACCTAGTGGAGAATGAGATACAAAATTGGTTGGCACCAGTAGTTCCCGCCGAAGCATTTGAGCTCAAGCCCCACTTCCTTAGCCTGCTACCGAAGTTCAACGGAAATGCCCATAAAGAACCGTATACCTTCCTCCGAGACTTTGAGCTGGTTTGCAACAATCTTAGCCATCCTAATGTTGGACAAGATTACATTAGACTGAAGGCCACCCCATTTGCCTTAGGAGATAAGGCAGCACATTGGCTGAAAAACCTAAGGGTGATATGTACAACCCGGATGCAGTTCAAGGACCTATTTCTGAAGAAGTTCTATCCTCTCAGTAGGACTAACCAAATGAGAACGAAGATCGCTAGTTTCTCCCAAGGACCCAGTGAACCCTTCTATGATGCCTGGGATAGGTTCAATGACTTAGTTCAGAAATGTCCCTGCTATGGCATTTCTAAGGAGATCTTAGTCCAGACCTTGTTCTGTGGTTTAACCACAGAGATGCAGGGGTTAGTCAGTGCTGCCTGTGGAGGAAGCTATCTGAACAAGAACGAGCACGCCGTATGGAAGATCCTAGAGCAGATGGCAGAAACCGGCAGGTCGCAGGCCACCAGGGCCTATCAGTTGTCTCCCTCAATCCTATCCAACGAGACAACCCGAAGGACTGTAGCGGATCTGACCGAGGACCTCATCCCCAGCATGGGGATGATTGATGATAAGTTAACCATGGTCGAGCAGATCCACAAGAGGGTCACTAACCTTGAGTCTCTCTCACGTCTATCGAAGCAAGTGGAGGAACTTACTGAGAAGGTAGCTAAGATGAAGCTACCTGCCCCTTCTGCACCACCTGCACCTGTACATCAAGTCCATCTTGTATAGTAACAGGCATCGGGGCATCAGAGTGGTTGGGTGGAAGATCAGACTTACACCCAGCAGGACCAGCATGCACCCCCACAAGTGGAGACCGGATACGAGGAGCCTACGCAGGTGTTCGAGATCAACGAGTTGTGGTACAGCCGTGACCCCGTCAGTAGACAGTCGGAGATGGGGAATGGTCAGCCTCACCGACCTACCTCAGCTTACCAAGGAACCAGTTCCGTCCCCGCACCGCACTTTCAGTCCAGGTTCGAACAAGGGTACCAACCTTAGCAGCACCAGCAGCAGCAGCGCACATATCAGCAGGGCCCAGCACCGTCCCACCAACAACAGCAGTATCGGCATGGCCAGCAGGGCCAATACAGAACCTCGTCTGCAAATCAGCCAGCCCAGCCCACTGAATTGGAGTCCCTCACCTTGGCGATCCAGACCCTGTCTGATAGGGTCCAACAAATCCAGAATGACTATCTGGATATGAGAACCGATCTGAATTGTGTCTCTCGTACCCAAGATCAACAGATGGCGCCAAAGACCCCAGTTCCCACAGGTTCAGGCCAACCCAAACAGCTTAAACAATGGCCAGAACCGACCTCAAGATCAGGTATATTATTAAGATAATTATTTATCTGAACATGGGATCCTTTCGTATAATAATGTGAATCATATGTCCCTCGGGAGCGGAAGGACCGTGACCATACCTGATCGGGCACGGGCACAGAAGGAAGGAGCCGCCAAGTCTCTACCTAAGGAGAACTTGGAGGAAGGAGAGGAGCAGCACCACCATCACCGGCAGAAGAAGTGGACGTCTGAGTCCTCGAAGCAGCAACCCCGCACCAGCATTGAGTCCGACGAAACCGATGAAGAGCCTGCACCTCCATCTGAGGAGGACCATCAAGAAGTCGCGGAAGATGCATCACCGGTTTCGCCTCCGCATTTTCTTTCAGCCAGTGTCAGAGTTCGAGTCTTTTAAAGAATCAGAGTCATGTACAGAACTCAGTTCTAGATCTTAATGAAAATCTTTCAGTTTCCGAACATGAGTTGGAGTCAATAATCCCTTTCCCATGAGCTCTCAAGGGTGGAAAGAAGAAAACTAAAAAAAATCCAAAAAGATGACCCTGAAATGGTTGAGTTCTGCAACAAACACATCAATGTCACAATCCCCTTTGACAAGTACGTGGAGATGACCCCTGCATTCCAAAAATACCTTAAGGTGAGATGCACACCTACTAGGATTAGCAGGAAGACCAAAAGCTGTGTTGAGAAACATGTTCTGTCAGTAGCCATGACTTGTGCAATAAAGAACTCGTTTCCCAGGAAACGAAGAGACATGGGTGCACACTATGTAGTGTGTCATGTTGATGACATCGCGTTTGCACGCACTCTTCTGGACAATGGTTCCTCAATCAACTTAATGCCTACAGCCCTATATGAGCGGCTTAATCTCGGACCTCTTAGGAAATCTAGAGCCCTCCTGCAATTTGCTGATAAATCAACCAAGAGGTCCCAAGGAGAATTGAGGAATGTTGTGATCAAAGTCGAGGGGCAGGAATACATGGTGGACTTCACTGTCCTAGATATGGAAACCCCTCGTAATTGGAGAGACTCCCAGATCATCTTAGGCAGACCCTTCCTCAGAACAGCAGAGGCCTTGTTTGATTATAAGATCGGGAAGATCCAGTTCCAAACTCCAGGCGGAGATGAGGAACTCGAGATGAAGCAGACTAGATGGCAGAGACCGGATTCAGAATCCAGCACCGAGTACTCTTCAACCGAAGCAGACTGCGATCATGTAGCATAGTTGGGCCATGGAGACAGAACCCAGCCAACACCGATAAGTCCCTCCCCTCCGGAGATGATCCGGTGCATGAGTCAGTTTGCAAGGTCCTCATAAACGAGTACAGCTCAGAACCTGCATTGCCCTACATATTCGATGACTTAGAGGCCCAGTTGGTCCTGTCAGTCCTTACCTCTTTAGGACAATCGGAAGATGAGGATGACGAGTCAGACGAGGCTTTTGCCGATTGCATGGAAACCTTTGGCGATCCGACTCCAGAGCCGAACAACTTGGTGGCAGCAATAATAGAGAAAGATCCAGCCACTTCCAATACCGAACCAGATCAGATTGAGCCAGATTTCCTAGACGATCACACTATACCTGAGCACAAACCTTTACCCACAACATTAAAATACGCCTTCCTTGCGGGTCAGGAAAAGAAATTTCCGGTCATCATCAGTTCACGATTGACTGAGGAGCAGGAATTTCGCTTGCTAGAGATCATGGAAAAAAACCGCAAGGCGATAGGTTGGAGCATTTCCGATCTCCACGGGATAAATCCCGCTCTGTGTTCGCACCATATCTACTTGGAGAATGAAGCCAAACCCTCTCGTGAATTCCAACATCGTTTGAATCCAAATTTACGAGAGGTCGTGAAGAAGGAGATAGAGAAATGGTGCAACGCGGGTTTCATTTATCCCATCTCTGACTCTAAATGGGTGGCCCCAATCCATGTTGTCCCGAAAAAGTCAGGAATTCAGACGACCACCAACGAGGACAGAGAGGAGATCGTGACGCGAGTGCCCATGTCGTGGCATGTCTGTGTGGATTACATACGCTTGAATGCCGCGACGAAGAAGGATCATTTTCCACTTCCGTTCATTGATCAGATCTTAGAGAGACTAGCGGGGAAAGAGTTCTTCTGTTTCTTGGATGGGTTCTCGGGCTACAATCAAATAGCCATAGCTCCAGCGGACCAGCAAAAGACCACATTCACATGCCCCTTTGGTACCTATGCTTTCAGGCGCATGCCCTTTGGGTTATGCAATGCTCCAGGTACTTTCCAAAGGCGCATGGTTGCTGTATTCGCCGAAATGGTCGGCGAATTCCTAGAAGTCTTCATGGACGACTTCTCGGTACATGGCGATTCCTTTGATTCATGTCTTAGGAATCTGGACTGAGTCCTCAAACGATGTTGTGAGGTTAATCTGATGCTCTCCTGGAAGAAAAGTCACTTCATGGTGACGGAGGGCATTGTGTTGGGGCTCGTCATCTCCAAGAGAGGAATGGAGGTTGACCCTGCCAAGATGGATGTGATCAGACGACTCCAGCCACCAACCAACATCAAACAGTTGCGGTCGTTCCTCGAGCATGTCAGATTTTATCGGAGATTCATTAAGGATTTTTCTAAGATTGCCCGACCGCTAACTGAGCTTTTAGGAAAAGACATGGAGTTTGTTATTGATCACAAATGTCTTAAGGCCTTTAAGCTATTACAAGGAATGATTATGGATGCACCTATCCTACAAGCCCCAGATTGGTCTCTACCTTTTGAGATCATGACGGACGCCTCAGATTGTTGTTGGGGCTGTGTTAGGACAGAGAAGAGATGGCGTCCCATTCGCAATCCACTACGCAAGCAAAGTGCTTGACACCGCTCAGCGTTTATACAGTTACAGAAAAGGAAATGCTTGCGGTAGTGTTTGCCTTGGACAAGTTCAGATCTCACTTAATTGGATCCAAGGTAATTGTGTTCACCGACCACAAGGCACTGCGATACTTGATGGAGAAGAAGGACGCGAAGGCGCGTCTTCTTCGGTGGATTTTACTTATTCAGGAGTTTAATTTGGACATCCGTGATAAACCTAGAAAGAAGAACGTAGTAGCCGATCATCTCTCTCGTCTCAAAGATCTTAATACTTCCGAGGATTCACCTATTCGAGACTCCTTCCCTGACGAGTCGATTTTTGTTGTCGACTCACTCCCATGGTACGCCAATATCTTAAACTATCTTGTCTCCAAGAAGGTTCCCGAAGATTGGCCCAAGAGCCACATCGACCGACTGAAGTCGGACGCTAAACATTACCATTGGGAGGATCCGATCCTTTCCTTTGAAGGACTAGATTGTGTCTGGAGACGGTGTATTCCTCAGGAGGAATACCAGAGAGTCCTTTCTTTATGCCACAGCTTAGAGGCAGGAGGACACCACTCCGGGAAGAGGACCGCATGGAAGGTACTTCAGTGTGGCTTTTACAGGCCGACCCTGTTTCGCGATGCCATCACCTTTGCAAAGTCGTGTCCAGTATGCCAGAGAATGGGAGGAACCGTTGGTTCCAAGGATGAGATGCCTATGCAGCCTGTCATCATTTGTGATGTCTTTGACGCCTTGGGCATCGATTTCATGGGCCCATTTCCTGTTAGCCACGGATTCGAGTATATCCTTCTTGCGGTAGACTATCTATCCAGATGGGTGGAGGCTATCCCGACCCGAGCCGCAGACAGTAGGACTATCTGTAAATTCATCAGAGAACACATAATCTCTAGGTTCGGGATCCCCAAAATGATGATATCAGATGGGGGTAGCCACTTTGTAAATCGGGAGGTGAAGAAACTCCTGAAGGACTACGGCATCGAACACCGTGTCGCTAGCCCTTACCACCCACAGACCAATGGTATGGCTGAGGTGCCAAATAGGGAGGTGAAAACTATATTGCAAAAGCTTGTCCGCCCGGACAGGAAGGACTGGTCTCAGATCTTGGATCAAGTCCTCTGGGCATATAGGACAGCTTACAAGACACCGTTAGGAACCTCCCCATTCCGAATGGTATTCGGAAAGCCGTGCCATTTCCCCGCAGAGTTAGTGCATAAATCATAATGGGCAATTAAGAAGGTCAACTAAAACACACACCTTGGGCAGAAGCAGAGAGAATTGGATCTGAATGAGCTTGTGGAAATCAGAAACCGCGCATATGACAACAGTTTGGTGTACAAGGACAAGGTGAAGCATTGGCATGATAGATATATCAGACGAAAGACCTTTGTTCCTGGACAGAATGTATGGTTGTTTAATGCTAGGCTGAAGATCTCCAAGGCAAGTTGAAGTCCAAGTGAACATGACCATTTGTCGTCCGTACGGTGTATGATAGTGGATGTGTCGAGATCTCAGATCTAGCAGATGACACACCGACATTCCTAGTGAATGGACAACTGTTGAAGCACTTCGTCGAATCCAATGAGCAGTTAGTCCATGTTGAGGAGATTGCATTCATGCGCGAGACAGACTCAACAGATACACCTCGAGCCGCGTAGGAGACCTTGCAGCAGTGAGCTCTAGCCATCCATAGCATCTTGAAAGATTCAGACCGACTGACTTGTATATATCATCATTTCTGTACATTCTGTCCTTTATCCCCCGCGACTCTAGTAACCCATCCCCACCTCATCAAATCACTATCTTGGACTATGCTTAGGATGACCAGATCCTAAGTATAGGGGGGATGTGTCACCTGAGTCGGTTCTTTGTACATTCTCCAGATCACATTGGTCCTCATACTCACTTCCGTCCTATACTTAGGCTGACCTGAGCCTAAGTATAGGGGGGACCGATGCCCGCATTGTATATTCATCCACTTCTCTTCTTGACCTCGTCCGCCCCACTTTTTGACTTTCTTCTACACTTAGGCTGCCATAGCCTAAGTATAGGGGGGCCGATCAATTTCTTTACATTTTCCATTCTCTTTGGCTCTCCTACGCTTAGCACGAGCTATGTCTTTTTCCTTGCTTTTCATGCTCTGAGGACATAGCACACGCTAAGTATAGGGGGGTGTGTATATATTGCATATATACTTTACCCATAGCTCGTACTTTTGCGTATTTTCGTGTATTTTTGTATATATTTTGCAATAATTATGGGTGGGTAAAAATTGAAAAAAAAGTTGTGTATACTTATATATTTTATAACACTTGTAAATTTTGTATAATACTTATACAACTCTTGTAAATTGTTGTAAAATAGGAGGTACACCAAAAAAATAAAAATAAAAATAAAAATAAAAATAAGAAAAATAGGCTTCTTATTTACTCTTGCATATCATCTCTGCATCTGAAAAGAAAAGAAAAAGAGTCTTGCATTTACAAATCATCTACATAGCATGTCATCTGCATCTCATCTGCATATCTTGCATATGCAAGGTGGAAAGCTAGTGGGTTCTGAACCAAGTTATGAGTAGATATTGAGGATGGACTTGATTTGACCTTAATCCACCTAATTTCAAAGGAACCTTATAGGAACTGGAGTTAAGATTTCTCAGGTAAAGTGACTTAATTCTTTGAGTCCGCAAGTCTATGTTCACATGTCATCTTAATTAGTCTAAGTAGAATATCTCGTGCATACGCATGATTCTTATAGACAGTGACCTAACTTGGACAAGCACAATGCACGTAGCTCTTCATTGATGAGGTGGTGAGGAGGTAGAATCCTTTAGCTTGGAGTAGCACACGGGTGGAAACATCCGTCCTCCTCTTGGGAGGGTAGTTCATCTCAACCTAGTCTGGTAGTGTTGACGTCTAAGGACGGGATGCTGTGGGTTGCAATAATGCTTCAAAAGAGGGATAGTCTACTTGCTCAAGAGGAAAAACTCCTGATGTACATGTTGCACCTTGTATGAGTTTGAAAAAAAATTGCAAAAACTCCAAAAAAATAAGGCAGGTCCAAGTGAAAATAAAATACCTGTCGGAGTCTGTATATTAGCAAAGAAATGCAGCTGGATGACTTGGCTACACTGGTCAGGCATCCCGGGATAGGTAGCTACACTGGCTACCGTCCATTCTTTTCTCTACCCCCTCCTCTTGAGTTGGTCGCACTTGAACTTAGAAGGGAATACCCCTCTCCTCGAGGAAAGAGTTACTGGACCGGGTTATTGAGTTACCTTGTTAGAGGAGGCTGGTTCCGAGTCATTTCTGATGTGGAGAGTTACATTTTCACTTACACAATACAAGTAAGAATCATAGTCATCAGAAATTTGTGTTTGAGGATTTGTTCTGACCTAACTATTGAGGAGTCTTGAATAGAAGACTTGTGGAACTTGAAGTCTGTTAGGTCTTAAGTTCAGGTCCCAATAAGGTTCCGCCACACAATTAATCCAAAGGTTGAGTCAAGCTCCATTTTCAACTTTTGTTCATGACCTTGGTATGGAACCCAAAATCATTTCACTCTTGCATTTCATTTAGTTGCTCGGGGACGAGTAAGGTTTAAGTATAGGGGGTTGATGAATCTGTGATTCATCACTCTAAAAGTTGAAAATAGAGTCTTGTTCTCGAGTAAATAGATGCATATTTCCCTTTATCTTGCAAAATTAGCATTCATACATGCATTCATAATATAGGCATTTTAGCACTCATATTACATTAAATAAGAAGCCAAGATCACTTGTAAAATATCCACCTATAAAAATAACATATCCCTTATAATATGTACACCTTAGTTAATAATATAAGGAAGAAAGCCAAGATCTCCTTGGTAAAAGCACCCAATAAAGCCCTAAAATCCTTGGACCATAAAATGCCCATAGCTCCCTCATACAACCTCCAAAATAGGTCTACTCACTTTCAGAATAATACACATCAGAAGACCTTTAAAATGAGACTAATTTCATCCAATTTGGAGCTCATATGAAGAAGTTGGGTTTTTGGGCCTCTTTGTACACTACATAGGTGTATATTTGTATCCTTGTATTTTGTATCATATTTGACCTCATCTCCGTCTTTGGTCAACATGAAACTTGTAGATCTCATCAAGATCTACAACTTTCATGTTTTGAGTTTTTCGAAATTCGGCCTCCTTCTCTTTCTAAACTCATTTCTCTTCTCAGCCAATCACAGCTGGCCACGTGGCGCCCTCTGATTACGCCACGTGGCCCGCTCCCCTTGCCTTATCCGCCCCTGCCCTCAGCCGTTGGATAGCCTTCTGATCTAACGACCCAGCCTCTTCCACACACGCCTTTATTCCCACCGTTAGATCACTTCCCGGCCTTTCATCTGCACAACCCATTCCCGCCTCATTCCCCCCGTGCCACGCGTCTCACTTTCATCCACACGATCCTTTCCATCACAGCCGTTATCTCCACACCAACTCTCAACCACCCGATCAAGTCCTTGGCCCCATCTGTGCCATCTATTAGCGCCTTCACCACAGTTTGCCACGTGGCGCGTCTTGTGCCTTCAGATCTCGCCCTCATCTCTTGATCCCTGTCGTTCTTTAGCGCCAGATCCTTAGCCATCCGATCAAACCCCTGGGCCCATCTCCACCGTTCGCCAGCGCCGCTCCCATAACGCGACGCGTGGCGCATTTAGAGCCCTTGATCGCCTCGCCTCGGATCTAATCACACCCGTTCGTCAGCGCCCTTTCCTCCTCACGCCACGTGGTAGAATCCTGACGCTCAGATCGCCTCACTCCGGATCTAGACCTACCCGCTCCTTAGCGCTTCGATCTGGGTTGTTGGATCACAAGATCCAACGGCCATGACTTCATCTCCTACCTCCGGTCGCCCTCTCTCCCACGTTCTCAGCCTTGCGCAACACTCTGCCCCTTTCTATTTTCGCCTCCACTCCATCCACCCTCACCGACCACCAACACCTCCACGACCTTCACCACTCTCCCCTCATCCTCGCAAGCTCCCTCAATCACCATGACTCCCACTAGAGCCGCTCCACAACCCCCACGAACTCCACCTTCACGCGACTCCGGCCATCGACTTCATCCTATAAATACTCGATCACAGGCCACTGTCACGCCCATCCGCCAATACGTGAGGAACCCTAGAGCTAAGAGCGTTTGATTGGTGACTGCAATTGACCTTATCTTCGAGCGAAGACAGACGTCTTCTCCGGCGAGATCCACGGCGAACTCCGCCGTGTCGCAGCCTCCCTCCGTGAGCTGCTTGAGCTGGGGACCCTACCGACCCCTTGAGCAAAGACCTGGAGCTCAAATCTGAGCTCCAATCCCCAGGTAACCTCCCCCATCCTATTCTGATCTTCTTCTGATTTTTCTTCAGTTTTCTCCGATTTAATTCGCATTCCCCAATCATCTTCTCGCTCCACCTTCACCTCGTCGAGCTTCGCAACGGAGCTCCGATCTTCGCGTACCCTTCCGTTCCTTCAAACACCGTTCTCCACCTTTCATCGACTCCAGCTCCGCCACCTTGGCGGAGCACCATCGCCGGACCACTCACACTCCGTCTTAGGCCTCGTCGTTCACCCTGCATACCTCCACACACACACGCGTGCTTCGGCTATCCTCTAACCCTTGCAGGTACTCATCTCTTGGATTGGTCGGAAGCTCATCGGAGCTCCCCTTGAGCTTCATCTTCATCGAGCTCCAACGCTCCTCCTCCGCTCCTGGAGCCACCGGAGGCTTTGCCCCCACGCTCAGTGTCTTCCGAGCTACTTCAGAGCCTCCCTCTAGCTTCATCGACGCCTAACGACCGAGGCAGAGCACGCCCCCCTTCGCAGGAGCCCCGCCTTCTCCTCCGCGGGTGGCGGAGGATCGTTGGGGAAGATGTCCATCCACCATTCGATCATCTTGATCAAACGGTCAGCATCCATCCACGTCGCCTCGCTCCGCACCCGTCGGATCATCCTTGATCCCACGCTCAGGAGCCAGCCACGTGTCCAAGCGCCGGAGCAGCAGAGAGCCGTTGGATCTCTCTTTGATCCCACGATCACAATCGCGCCACGTCTTCATCTCTGGAGGAAGACCATCACCGTTGGATCGATCAGTGATCCTACGGTCCCTAGCCAGCCACGTCGCCCCCTTCATCGATTTCCATGCACCGTAGGATCGATCAGTGATCCCACGGACAGAAGCATGCCACGTCGCCATCTTCAGCGAGCGTCAACCACCGTTGTATCACCTTCGATCTGACGGTTGTTGATCATCCATGTCGACATCAGCCGGAGCCAACAGCGACCGTCGATCTTCACCAAGATCGCATGGTTGTGATCGCGCCACGTCGCCCCGATCCGAGCCTCGTCCCCGACCTCTAGGCTCGGATCCCCGAAGCTTCTCCGAGCCTCATCCGAACCTCAAGAGCGCCCGGGCCTTGTCCTGAGCCGCCGAAGTCACCCGAGCCTAGGGGACCCCACGTGAGCAGGGCATGCGGCCGGGGAAAATTGCACAGAGGCCCCTCGACGTTTCAGAAATTGCATTTCAGTCCCTGTGAAGCGCCCCCACGTGAGGAGCACATACATCAGTGGAGAATTTACATTCCACCCCCTACATTCTAGGTAATTGCATTAAGGTCCCTGTCAGCATATTTATTTTTAAGTAATTTTTAATTCCTGTATTGCACTTATACCCCTGTCTTTGCACGCATATCTAGGTGTCCATATTGCATCATTTTTAAATTCCAAAAATTGCATGTTGTAGCTTAACTTGTCCTTAATCTTGTGTGACACTTGTCATATTTTTGTGGTATCAGTAGAATTTTTAATTAATTAATTGGTCCATTTCTGTGATATTTTGCCCAATTTCACCTTTTAATTAATAGGAAATTCTCTGTGACTCCAAAAATTCCTAAAAAATCACATTAGCTCTAGGATAATTAACTTAAAATTGCATAAAAATTTCATCTCATTTGCATGCATTTCGAGGCCTAAATAAATTAATTGGTGATTTCCTTAGTTTATTTTAATAGGTTCATTTCACATTAAAATTAAGGTATGATAATTTTCCTGGATTCCTCATCATTAGATCTATCTAGGATAATTTTAGTTTCCATAAATATTGTGATTTGATATTTATTAAAATTAAATTAGTGAAAATCACCCTACATTCACAGTTAATTCATTTAGTGTCAGAAAATTTCAAAAACACTAGGGTAGCTTAATTACATCATATTTCATCATCTGGCCAATTTTTATCATTTTTGGACTTCATTTGGACATATTTCTGATTTAACTTCTAAATTGGCTTGATTTTTGCATGTGTCTTGCATAGAAAATAGAAAAAGGACAAAAAAATATTCCTCAAAAATCGAACACTGGAACCTCACTAAAAATCAACCTAAGGAGATAGATGCCTCCCTGAGTTCGAACTTGGACTTCACCAAGTAAAAAAATTGCCACTCAAAATTGACTTGATTAAATTGAAAGTGGTTTTTGATTTCCTCTCGTTATCCGACTGCAATGAAAATTAATATTAATTTGGACATTAATTTGCATGAATTAACTAGGGTAGCGGGAGGCTCATCATCAGGCCACTGCCATTTCATCTATTTCATTTTGAGATCCACTTATTTGTCTGGAAATGTAACTTCATCATCCCAGTCTGATAATCAAAGGAAGCTCTATCGATCTTAAGAAAATGCATCCGAGGATGATCTATGAATCTCTCCAATAATTGGGGATATCCATCTCAAGGACAGTGAAGTCCACTCTGTAGTCTTGTCCCTCAATTACTATGATAACATCCTTGACCTCTCCCTTAGATTTCTTCATGAATTTATTGACAAACTTGAGTAATGCTCTGGATTTGTGAAGTAGACCCAACTCCAGTTTCTCGTATAAGGCAAAGGGTAGCAGATTGATCGAAGATCCATTATCAAGAAGAGTGTGTGCAAATGCTATGTCATCAATATGACTCACCACATAATGCACACCTAAGTCTCTCTTCTTCCTAGGCAACTGCTGATTCGTGAGGCAATAAGTTGTGGCAATTAATAGGACATGTGTCTTGACATAAATGTCCATCTTCTTCTTGCTAACCCTAGTAGGTGTGCATCGCACCTTAAGGTACTTCTAAAATGCAGGATGGTTTGTCGCATACTCATCAAATGGCACCTCAACCATGATATTCTATCTACAAAATCATACCATATCGGGCTCATCTTTTTGAATCTTTTTAACGATGTGCTTTCCTACTGTCAGGGCACAGGGGAAAGGGATTGAACAACAGAAGAAGCAATGAGGACTTTAAATCATAAAATGAAACATGCTTCTATATATTACTTAATTCATGGTCTTTCATACATGAATCTTTTACATTTAACTTGGAATTAAATAGAAGGGATTTTTACCCGACAGACCCTGTAAACTTTTTAAATTACCTCTACGACCTTTTGCACAACGTAATTGCCCCATCGACCCTATAAATTACCCTAAGAACCCCCACAGACTTTAAACAGATTACCCGAAGGGTTCATGGGGTAAGAGTTGGCAAGCTTACGAGGTCGAGGAGGGAATTAGGTTGTTTCAAAGGTCGTGGAGGTAATTGGCAAAGTTTATAGGGTTTGTCAGGTATTAATCATAAAATAGAATTGTCTAATAAATGTTGGGGAATGTCTATTGCAGGTACATCCTCCTCAACCGAAGGTGCAAGATCCTTTGTAGGCTCTGAATCTACTCCATACTGTTGACGCGTTCTCGTACTCCTCCTCCTCTCCCGGCCAATAATCCTCCTCTTTGGTTGAAGGGGCTACTGCTAATGCATGTCCTCGTCATATTCTGATGTCTCCTCAAGTAAAGCCTCAAAAATGAACCCATCCATGTCCCTTGCTCGGTCAGGTATGACCACTGCCCTTCTGCTCCTGAGTGACATATGGTTAACACAATCAAATGTAAGAATCTCATGCTCAGATCTAGGTGAAATATACTTGGGCATACTAATGTTGTTGCTAAGGTTGGTTCAAGTTGTTAGGGTTAGCCTGAACCTAGGTGGGAATGGATGTAGATGGTGCAGACGACTGATGAATCTACGTTTCATCATCTTTATTCTATCATTTTGGCCTTAAAACCCCTAGTAAATGCATGTAAATACCCTTAATTAAGGCATTTTATCATTCATGCATATTGGTGTAAATAGTATATAAAATACGATTTTTAAAACCAAAATTAGATAATAAAGAAAAGAAAAGAAAAAGAATAAAATATTGTAAATATTTTATGACTCGAAACCTCGAGACCTAGGCATCTCGATGACTAGGTCGATAAGGAATAAAGTAGGGGGAGATAAGGGCCACAAACCAATAAAAACCCCTTTTATTTAATTCATTCTTTATTCATTTTGGGACCTATTTTTAGTTCCACTTTTTATACTTCAAATAAAGAAACTTTGTACATGAAAGTTGTAGATAATTAAACATAGAAAAATACAAAATTAATTTCACATAAAAATAATATACAGATGAAAAGTTCTTATCTGAATAAAATACCAGAATCCCAACTTCCCAAACCTGTATCTCTCAAATAAAAACTCGAAAAGTATCAAAATCACCTTTAATTGTATAAAATTTTCAATAAGCTATTTAATGAAGGTGGCTTCATATTTTTAGGAGCTACAGTTTGAAAGTTAGGTTTTGGACCCCTTTTGTATATTGGTACCGATTAAAATATTCATTTTATTTATCATTCATTATTCTACAATTTTATATTTTTATAATTCTGTAAATATTATTTATAATATATGTACATATTAAAAGTGGAATAATAACATCAAGAAAACATAAAAATAAAATACTTGTATACAAATACATATGTATAATACCTGTAAATATACCTCTGTAATTAATACTTCTATTTGTTTAAGTGTATAAAATACATCAGAAAAATAAAATAAAAATATATTTAAGTTTATAAAAAGAAGTTATAAATATATAAAATAATAAACAAAAAATAAAATTAGATATACAAAATAAAAATAAAACATTAAAATATATAGATAAATATACCAATATAACTCTTAAAAGGGAACTTGTAATTTTAAACCTCTAAAAAATAAATATCATAATTAAATAATTTAGAAAATAATAAATATTTTTATTTAATAATAAAAAATTAATAAATTCGTTTAATATTTTTAACTGATTTAAGAAATGATTTTCCAGGCTTTTTACTGGTTGGTCCACGTGGACCAACCATGAGGGCCGGAGAGTTGACCCGCGGTCAACTCCCTGACCCGCGCCTGCTAGTGTGTCAGACCTCGTTTTTGCCCCGCCTTCGCGGATTTTTCGAGGTCAAAGCTTTCATCCTTTTGTGTCGATGCCTTCTGCATTTT
This sequence comes from Ottelia alismoides, assembly GCA_037367405.1. Taxonomy (NCBI): domain Eukaryota; kingdom Viridiplantae; phylum Streptophyta; class Magnoliopsida; order Alismatales; family Hydrocharitaceae; genus Ottelia; species Ottelia alismoides. Next base: position 158,904 of record JAZKJV010009430.1, read on the forward strand.
TGCTCCTCGATAATCCAGCATGCACGCCCTATGCTTGTATTGGGCGGAGCATCACTGCATTTTCTGCTCTGCCTCGATCTTTGGAGCTCGTCGACCACATGTACAAAACCACCTCCCGACCTTCCTTGATCTTTTGAACCCGCTTTGACCATTTTCTTCCCTCTCTTTGGCGAGCTCTGGACTGGAGCTCGTGACAGGAGATCCTCCATCTCCCTAGAGGCGTCGTTAGGCGGTCGTGGAGTGGTCTCCACCCCCCATCTTCGGCCTTCGGCCGTGAGGTCTTATTTCCTCATCCCCGACCAAGTCTAGGTCGCTTTTTGTTCATTTTTTGTTTATTAGTTAGCCGTAGTTCTAGCTTCAATTTCGTGCATTTATCTTGTTATTTAATCGAATCATTAGTGTAGATCCCGCTCTCGAACACCTCACCGGAGCTCTTGAGCTCCGGCGACCATCATCGACTCTGCACACACCCTCCGCTCGCCAATAAAAGCCAGGACACCAGTTCTTCTGCGCTGTTGCGTTTTATCTTCTTTGCAGGTCCTGAAGGAGGCGTCTGAGCCTCGGATTCATCTTCCCCAGGTTCACTGGATCATCTACGAGTGCCTGAGGCCATTCGTCGGCCTTCGTTCCCATTTAAGGCACATGGGAGCTTCACCGGAGGTGCATGAGCAAGCCGAAGCTATCAGCGAGGCTCGGCGAGGTCGGAAGTAGGGGTACCCTCGATTTCAAACTCGCCCCAGGTGAGTTCTTCAACTGTTCTTCCACCTTCGACGAGCGTCGTTGGATCTTGATCCTCCACCCAGTTTGTACAGGAGCCGTCCGATCTCCCCACGCGTCCATCGTTCGATCATCGGGGGAGGCCTAATCTGGACCGTCTGCATAGAACCGTCATCGGTTCACCGGGTCGCGACACGTGGCATTAGTGACTCTCCATCAACCGTCGGATCCCCGGGCATGGGTATTTTACATTATTTCCCCTGCCATTTTTTGTAATATTTATTTAGTATATAAACTTTCATAGGCAGTTCATTTATTTTTGTAAAATTGCATAATCGCCCCCAAACTTGTCTATATTACGTTTAGGTCCCCAGTCACATCACCTCACGTGACTCACGCACATGGGGAGGGAGCATTTTGGGGAAGACCCCCTAGGAATAGTTGTATTTGTATTAAGTCCATAAGCTTTTTAAATAAGTTATTAACTTTTTGGATAATTTGCATTTTAGCCCCCTATCTTTTTGTTAATTACAAATAGGTCCTCTCCAGCAACGTGCGAGTTACATGGTCATTGGTGTTTTTGCAGGAAAACCCCTAGGGGTTCACTTATTTCATTTTAGTCCCAAAATATTTTTAATTAGTTATATATTTCTGGAAAATTGCTTCTAGGCCCCTAGATTTTTGCATATTTACGATAATACCCTTGCTAGGATTGAATTTTCTTTTTGTTTCTTCTGTTTATTTCATGCATATATAAAACCCTAAAAAACCACAAAAAAATTACCTTGGCTTCCTGTTTTGTTGCTCTATTATGCCATAGTTTTAGTTTGCATATTTGTTGCATTTTAATATTTATAAAAAATCAAAAACATACACTTTCATCCCTGTTTGCAATAGAAAATACAAAAAAATTATAAAACATTTTTGAAAAATTTCCAAAAAAATTATTTTTTATGTGTTGTTGCATCTTTTATTTTCAGACCAAAAATCATTAAAAAATACAAAAGAAAACCGATAAAATTGCAAAACCCCTAAAATATTTATAAAAATACTAAAAATCCATAAAAAATCATAAAATATAATTCTGTTTCTAATTTTCTTTATTTTATTAATTAATTTAAAATTATTTGGAGAATTTTTGTCTCTATTTGATATTTTATTTCTCCATTTTAATCTCAGATTTTTATTTTATTCCATGTTTTAAGTATTTTTTACTTTAAAAAAATACCAAAAATAGGAAAATATTGAAAAAATAACAAAAACATTAGCAAATTATAAAAAGCATAAAAATATTTTGTTTCCTGAATTTTGCCTATTTTTACATATTTTTGTAAATACTTTGTCCCTCTCTTTTCTTATATTATAAATATACTTTATTTTATAATTTTAAAAAACTAAAAAATTTAAAATATAAAAAGAAAATAGAGAATCAAAAAATCAAAATATAAAAATATAAAAATTAAAAATAAAATTAAAAAATATAAAATTAAAAACCCACAAAAAATAGCACGCTTATAGATAGATACTTCACATTCACTTTTGAGCATTTTTACCCTGATCTGCATGCTTGATCCCTGTGTTCGACCTCTATACTACTTGCATTGTACACATCTTTTGTAGAGTTATAATAAATTTTAACTCCGCACCGCTTTTCATTGTTTGATCTCTGTTGTGGGTTAATTGTTGACTAATTGGGGTTTCATGAGTGGTCGCCACAGCGACTTTGTCTCCGCCTTGTGTGAGACATATTTTGACCCTCGCAAAATCTCGATTATCAAATGGCGCCATTGTCGGGGAGCAACAACGCTTAGATTGGGATCATTTGTGCCTGTGATTATTTGTCTAATTTTACGACTTTATTTATTTGTCTTTTTGACATAATTGTTTGAGCTGTCTAACCTCCTCTCTTTGTTGACTTTGTGCGAGGAACCACGGATCGAGGAGGCGCTCCACCCTAGGCGCCTGCGCACCCACATGAAGACGGTGTGCATTTCTGACCTAGCATTAAAGAAGGCGGGAAGGACTTGAGAAGACAATCACCATTTTAGCATGTTTTTTATATTTATTTATTTTTGTAATTTGAAGTGAGTGAGAGACTCTATTATTATAATAATATAGGTACCCTGAACTCTCGGACTTTCGGGCCCAATTTCCATGTGATTGTTCACTTGGGGGCTCATCGCAGTTTTTGTCGATTTTCCATCGTATTTTTATTTGTTTTCCGATTTCTGATTTTATTTACTTTGTGTGATTGAGCCTTAGCTGTAGAATCTGCTTGTCGATAGTATTAAGTCCAAACACACTAATCACCATTGCATGTTCCTATAGAGAATGTTTGGATATAGTCAAAATTTTGATATATGTGCTTCACGCTAATAGCAGTTTCTCATCCTAGGGTGATTTCATTGGCTTGGATCTGCATATAGTTTAGGCTTCAATTTTGATGAGCATCTTTGCATGTAGAGTGCTGGAGGAAAGGTGAGCATTTACGCTTTAGCATTCATCATCATTTACCGCTTGCATTGCTTTTCCGCCTCTCCCTCTGATTTTTGCCAACCTAGGTGCTTAAAGGAATTGATTCCTCGTTAGATGCGTGCATTTCTCACTATAAATCCAAAAAAAGTGATAACAAATAAAATTGGGACTGCTAATATTACTCGACCCTAAAATCAACCAAAAAGGAAAAAATGATCTTGGGGTGAGTAATCCCCTCATTGTTATCGTTTTAGATTACTCGCGCACACACTAAGGATTAGTGCCAAAATCCCAGTCAACCCCTAAGTGTTTGCGCAACTTTTGGACTTCTCACCTAACTCTAAAACAGTTAAGATAAAAAAAACCGCATTTGCGATCTCTGCCGAGTTGAGTAGGTGAATTGAGGGTTTGTTTTGTATGTGTTTGCTTGTGTGCATCCCGATCGTTTCTGCGCATTTGCGCCTTGTTCTTCGCTTCTCTTGACTTGACCATCATTCTCTCCTGACTATCCTTTCCTTTTGTTTTCGAGATGGACCCCTAGAGCGTATTTTATCTGGACTTTGCGGATCCCTCGTTCACTTTAGCCGGTCCACCTCACTTTTTCCAGGAGGACTTTGCTCCTGATTTTTGTACATATCCGACCAACCCACTATTTTAGGATTTGTACTTTGACATTCACCAATCATTTCCACCACCATCTCCTTCACAATTTGAAAACCCACTTTTCATAGAATATCCACAGTCGGACTATGATTTTTGTCCACACCCACCACCCACATTCGACACACCCGATCTTGAGATTTTAGAGTCATCTCTGATGATGTCCACACTTGAGACCTTAAATCAGATGATGGAGCAAATGAATTCGAGGATTGCCGATCTTACAAGTTTAAATAAGAACCAGAATATCACTCCACTCTTTGAGGATTCAGATTCAATTGAGGATTATCATGAGAGCTTGCAATCGCTTAAAATACAAAAAAATGAGAAAAATTAAAAAATACAAAAAGAATTCGGGAGACCCTTGGTCGAGTCAGACTATGAGGAGAGGTACCACTTGCCAGATCCCTTGACCACACAACCTCTCACACCCTGTCCAACCTTTGACCCCGAGGATACCGCTGTATAGACTGCTCTTGGCATGCATCGTGTAGATGCTGATTCTGACCTTCTCTCTTGTAAGGAGGAGGTCCAAAAATTCAAAAAAATGTTGAGTAAACCCGAAGTGGTGGCCTCTATTCATGAGATCATCCATGCCCCACTTCAGCAGGCCATGATCGATTTATCTGCTCCTCTTCCCAAGAAGAGAAAGTAGAGGAGCAGATCTGAGCATCACATTCTGACCATGGCCATTGCCTACGCCCTCACACACCGTCCCATTCCTAGGAAAAAGAACACTGCCACACCTTTCATTAGCTGCACCATCTCTGACCATACCTGTGATCACACTCTCCTCGACGGCGGTGCTTCTATTTGAATTATACCCTTCTCGCTAGTACAGTCTCTTCATTTAGGGCCTCTCAAGAAAACCAGGATGATAGTTCAGTTTGCTGATGGATCTATCAAGAGGCCGAGGGGTATCCTTGAAAACGTCATCATTTCGATTCAGGGCGGGACGTACAATGTTGATTTTGTCGTATTGCCCATGGAGACCTCCATAGGGGAGCATTCTCCAATCATCCTAGTACGACCATTCCTCGCTTCCATGAGGGTCGTTATCGATTATGGATCAGGAGAGATTCGCTTTCGTCTTGTTGATGAGAGCGAAGTATTGATTACCGCACCCACTACTGACCAGAGACATGCACCAGATGTGCCCACACCTATCTTGGCTGACCCTGAGGACCATGACCTTGATGAGACTATCAGATAATTTTGTTGTTCATTGGATTCCACTAAGACCCGAGAATTCCTTCCTATGGAGGAAGACTCGGAAAGCATGGACCTCGGAGTTCCTTCTTCTGGGACTTGGCATTGTGTTGATGACATCCGTGGGATTTACATGATCGATACCATTGAGCGGAGGGCAAATTTAGAGACTAAACAGGACGAACATGACTTGACTTCTTTCACTGATGAGTCTGCTTCTGTTCATTTAGATTCAGATAATACTGAAAGGCCGAATTTGATTTGGTTGCTTTTATTCGGGAATTCAGGCCTTTTGATGAGAAAGATGATCTGTTTGAGATTGTAGAGGACGAATAGAGTTCGACTACTTCCACTAATGAGTTCATTCCTTTTGGTTTTGACCTGGACGAGACCTTGCTGGACGACACCGACTATACTACTTTCAATGATGATGAGTTTGTCCCATTTCATTTTGATATCAGCGAGACACCCAAGGTCGGACCTAGCCGTATTTCTTCTACTCACCCGCTTGTGCCTTTACACCATAGGACCTTTGAGGACCTACACTCTATCGACCCTGATCGGCTTCCGTACACTATGGACCCCGATGTCGACCTGCACCATACCAGATCCATTCCTCAACGATCCTGCAAGAAGGTTCTCTTTCTATCTTCTTGATCATGTGTACATCCGCTTCTGTTCATCTATGTCCATCTCCCGTATTGCTCATCCACCCATTCTCGTGTTTGCCTTGCTTAGGACGTACTTTGTCCTAAGTATAGGGGATGGATGAGCCGAGTGTCCATCATTCCGTTTCATTATTCCTATTGTCGCCTATACTTAGGGCTTCTTTTACCCTAAGTATAGGGGGAGTGATGTGTACATCCTCTGATCTCATCTTCCATCTTCATCTCTTTTCTTCTTTTCTTCTTTTATTCTTTTCCTTTTCTATTATCTTTTTCTATCAAAAAGATGTCGCCCCTTTTTGTCAGTCTTCTATACTTAGGACGTACTTTGTCCTAAGTATAGGGGGTGTGCACCCCGAGTTCTGACATTCTTTTCGATCCTCTCCATTGTCTTCTCTACTTTTCTATACTTAGGGATATCTTACCCTAAGTATAGGGGGAGACAGTCTGAGTACGATCTGTTCATTCCCACCCTTGACCCTCCATGCTTTGTGTATAGTATGTTATACTTAGGATTATTTGATCCTAAGCATAGGGGGGACGATCAACTTCTCATTCGTTCATTAGTTTCTTCATTCCTTATTCTTTAGATTTTCCTATACTAGTACGAGTTATGTCTTCTCTTTTTCTCTCTGATTTATGAGGACATAAATCAAGATAAGTATAGGGGGGTCGTATATACTTTGTATATACTTTAGCCATAACTCGTACTTTTGTATTTTTGTTAATATGGCTAAATTCATTAAAAACACTTAATAAAAAGATTTTGATTATTCCTCAAATTCTTTTTGTATTTACTGATTAGGAAAAAAGGTGAAAATGTTTTTTGCAAAATGTTTGAAAGACATTTTGAAAACTATTTGGAAAACATTTTGGTAAATATTTTCAACCTTTGTAAAAATGTTTTGTTAATAAAATTTTATTTTCTTTGTGTGAAATAAAATATTTGAAAAACTATTTGCAAATGGTTTAAAATAGATGCTAAAATATTTTGAAAAATATATATATTGTTTGGAAAACCTTTGCAAAATGATTTTCAAATGTGTGTACATGTTTGTAAAGGTGTTTGTAAAAATTATTTTGTACTATAGTTTTCCAAAAGGGATAATTACACCCATAACCCTGAGTAATTTGGCAATAACATTCATAACCCTGTATAATCATGAATTACATGAGAAACCTCGAATAGTCACTCCGTCTCACACCCATAACCCTCTGTTAATTTAATACGTTAACTCAACCATATAAGTGAGTTAATCTAACCAATCTACCCATGAACGGTTAGGATTAATCAAAATAAAATAAGAAAACAAATCCTGCACGGTGGGAGAGGGAGGTTGAAGGGATCGGTCGTGGCGAGTGGTTCCAGCTGGAACTCCATCGGCCGGGGGGTGATGCGGTGATGGGGGGGACTCCATCTGCAGGGTGGCCGGGGTCGAGCGGTGGAGTAGTGATGACACGAAAGACCCCAAGCGACTAAGGTAAAGGTACTAAATGGTCGTCGCGACCTCAATCACTCGATCGTGTCGATCAAGAAAAATAGACCACCAATAAAAGATCAAAACAACTCAAAACAAGCTAGCGGTCCTGCTATTAGTTTAACCTAGTATAGTGACCAGGGTCGAACACAAGGAGCACGAATTGGCCTCGCAGCCTACGAAGTAGTTAAAAAGAAAGGGAAAAGAAATAAGAAGGTATTTTTTGGCGGTTTTTAAGTCTTTTTCTATTTTTTTGGATTTTTAATGTATTAAGAAAATAAAGAAAACAAGGAAAGCAAGCAATTCAACTATTTATTTAATGTACTAAAAATCAATCAAAAATTCAAATAAAAATATTTTTGTGTGTTTTATAATTTTTACTGTTTTTAGTGAATTTTTGGGATTTTTCTGATGTTTATTTAATTTTCTAAAAACAAAACAAGGTCAGAAACTGTAGGTACTGTCCAGCGAGCTTAAGGGGCTTAGATAAAATATCTAAGAGTCCCCAATAAGCCTGGAGGTATTTTTCTTATATAGAGAAGAAAACAAGGAAAATTTGAGCACCTAAATTATTATTTTTGGGTTTTTAGTTTATTTATTAGAATTTTTATAGGATTTTAAGTGTTTTTCAATTTTTAGGAGTTTTAGATAATGAAAATAGCCAAAATTGGCTAGAAAATCAAGCACAGCAAAATAAATAGTAGGTAATATTTTTGTAATTTTTAGATGAATTTTAATATTTTTCTGGGATTTTTAAAATCAGACAGTAAAGAAAATACGTGTTTTTGAATTTTTAAAAATATCAAAACAAAACAAAAATGTCTCCAAAATTTCCAGAAAATTTAACACTATGGCAGGAGCCACATGTCCAATTTTCATTGGATTTGGAGTATGTTTCCTATTTTATTAAAAGTAAAAATAAAGCAATAGTGCACAGGGACCTATCTGCAATTATAATAAAGTTTTGGGTCCCTGGAATAACAACCCTGGAAAGTAAAGGGCAAGGAACGTAAATTACCCCCCGGGCCACGCACGATACACGTGACTCAAGCCTGGGGGACCTAATTGTCATTCCCATTAATAAAAATACAAAGCGTAGCAGGGCAAAAAGGCATGGCCAATAATGCAAATACACCAAATAATCACGTGTCGATGCACGTGTCCACAACTGGCAGGGGCATAAATGCAAATCACATAAAAAGTAAGGTCCTCAGTGCAAAATTTACAAAAGTAAAAGAACTAAACTATGTATTTACAGTACTAAATAATAAAAACAAGAACTAGAGGGGCCTAAGAGCTATTTACCCCTTTTATTAATTGTCGACGGCTGGATGAGCGCCACGTCAAAGATCTGACAGTGGAGAGAAGCGGGCGCTTTAACCCTGGAACGCCATCCAGATCGAAAGGTCGAGAGTCCTCCACGTGGCAGATCTGACGGTCGTGGAGCGCTGTGGAGAAACCCTTGGTGAATCGGCGGCTAAGAAGAGGACGCGTGGAGATCGGATGGTTGAGAATCACGAGCGCCTCTTCATCTGATCGTACGGCTCAGATCTATCCTGGGAATGATCGAATGGTGACTAAGCTCCTCGTACGGACGGTTCAGATGCGAACTGGAGCTCTCAGGATGATCTGACGGTCGGCGAGGGTCCTGGAAGAACTGGTGGCCGGCGAAGTTCGCCGACCTGATACTCGAGCGTGGGGGCTCCTCGTCGGCTGCTGGAAGGCTGAGAAGAGTCGTGGGAGCCTTCCGCGTTTGATGGGATGCTCCGATGATGATGGGGAACCCTGGAGAGCTCCCACGGCAATGAAGACCTGGAGCTCCTGTGCTCAAGCCTTGGACCTCCAAATGAGGTCCTTACGACGATCTAATCTGCACAAGCAAAACACAGGGTCGAGGGCAAACTGCCTCGACCCGTCAGAGCAAGAAAAGGATGGCTGGTGCATCGAGATGATGGGCCTCCAGCGAGCGGCGGAAGGGAAGGCCCGATGTCCCTACTCCGGGGCGAGCCAGGGGGAATGGGAGGTCGGAGAAGGTGGAGAGGGGTCTGGTGGACGTGGTGGCGGTGCCGGATGGTCAAGTGAGTGGACGGAGATGAAGGGCGGAGCCGGCGGAGCTATGGCTACCCAAATCTAAAAATCCTAATTTACGCTAAACTAAAGGCTAAGAAGGTTACCTGGCGAATGTTGTCGACTGGGATGGAGCTCAAGAAGCTCCTGGGTCATGGCCTGCAAGGGGGCGTCGTCTCCCCGAGGCTGAGCGCGCTCGCGGCGGCGCACGGCGGAGCTAACCACCGGATCAGTGGTCTCCTAGGTACTCGTGCCTCGCTTCCACTCCAGAGAACTCGGCTGTCACTCAGGCACTCCGGAGGAGCTCCTTGGTGGCGAGCAGGAGGTCCAAAGATGTGTGAAATGCTCGCCGGAGCTGAGGCTTTATATGCTCAGGGATCCGAGAAGAACAGGATCGGGCGAGTCACTCGTGCCTCGGATCCTTAAGATCCACCCCGGGCGTGGGTCATGGATGTTCAATGATCAATCGGAGCCCGGGGTTAAGGTCATTAGCGATCGGGTCGACCGTGGAGAAAATAGTGAAATCGGGTCGGTCAAGATGAACCCGGCTCTGGTGGTCCTGGGGGAGAGTTGACCGGGGGTCAACAATCCCCCGTGGACCAATCAGAGCCCGCCAATTATTAAGATTTTATTAATTAGATAATAAATAGAAAAAGCACGAATTTCGAAAAACTCAAAAAATGAAAAATGTTTATTTTATTTTTTTTCTATTTTTTGTGATTTTTAATTAATTTTTCAAAATAAAAAAAAGTATTTACATTATATAGGTATATGTACAATATAGGGTTTTTAATTTTGATTTTTAATTTGTTATTTTTATACAATTTTATTCCCATTTTATATTTTATTTATTTATAACATAAAATAAGGAATAAAAGGATATTTTTATTTTATTTTTAGTATTTATATACATAGGTGAAATAAATACATATGTACATTTATATACATGGTATATTTACAATATTATTTTTTATTTTTAATTTTATTATTTTTATTTTGTTTTTGTTTTAATTTATTTTATTTATTTACACCATATCATATAGAATATTTAAAAAATTTTTGGAAATTAATTTTATTTATTTATAAGGCTAAATAAAGAGGGGTGAGTGGTCTATATACAAGGTGACTATGTACATGAGTGATATTTTTGTTTTCCTTTTAATTTTTCTATTTTTATCTTGTTTTTATCTTTATAAATATATACAAGAATTTACAAGCCTATTTTAGTCTCTTTTTGGGAGGAAAATATTTTTATTTTATTTACATAGATATTTACACATATGAGCCCCTATCTCCCTCTACTTTGGCTTTTATGCGGTCAGGCCCATGCTGAGCCCTCCCTTGGGTTAGGTTGCTCAATATTTATTCTAAATATTTCCCTCTTTTTCTTTTTAATCTTTATTCTTTTATTTTTGCACAAAAACATGCTAATTATAGGTTTTTACACAATGCATGCTTTTGGTAATTATTCATATTTACAACTATGTACATGCATTTGCAATGGTTTTTGTAGCTAAAATATAAGAATAAAGAGTGATGAATGAGCATTCATCACCCCCCTGTACTTAACTTTGCTAGTCCCTTAGCAAACACTTATTTGAAAAAGAAGTGAAAAAGAAAGAAAGAAAAAGAAAAAGAGAATGTACATGGATCAAGGTTGATTTATTAAACTTGCCTTCATTAAATTAAGGTATGGAGCTCGATCAGATCTTTGGATTATTAATGTGTCGGAACCTTATTTGAACTTAAGCCTAAAACTCAACAGCCTCTAAGTTCCACTAATCTATAACCAAGACTCCTCAATGCTCCAGATCAGAACAAGTCATCAATCACAAACCCTGAAGACCATGAATCTTTTCTTGTCCTGTGAATGTGAGGTCTAAGCTCTCCACCTCAGAAATGGCAACTTGACAACCCTCCCCGACGAGGTAACTCTATGACCTCAATCTGTTCACTCTTTCCTTGAGGAGCGGGGTATTCCCTTCTAAGTTCAAGTTCAACCGGCTCAAGAAGAGGAGGAAGAAAAGAATGGGTCAAGGCCAGTGTAGCCATGTACCCTTGGGAGCTTGACCAGTGTAGCCAAGTCTCACTGCTGCAGGCTACATAAGGTGAATCATGAACTCAAGCTTTGCTTATTACACTCTATATACATACTCCGGTGGGATTATCATTTTCTCTCAGACCCACCACTTTTTTGGAGTTATTTTCTTTTTGCTTTTTTTTTCAAGTGCATCTATACAACATATACATGTGCAGCATATATACAAGGAGTTTTTCCTCTTGAGCCAGTAGACTATCCCTCTTTGAAGCTTTATTGCAACCCACAACTCCCGTCGTTAGACCTCATGGCAACCAGACCAAGTTGAGATGCACTTCCTTCACTAAAAGAAGAAGAGAGGTTCCGCCTAGAAGTACTACCCTCATATGCTACCCCAAGTCAAGGAAGACTGCCTCCTCACCACCTCATCCGTAGAGAGCTTAGTGCATAGTGCTGGTGTCCAAGTAAAGCCATTGTCTATATGAGTCATGTGTTGTTGTTAAGTGCTCTACTTAGGCTCATTAAGATGACATGTGATCATAGCCTAGTGGACTCAAAGAATTAAGTCACCATGAACCTGAAAAGCCTTAAACCTAAGCCCTATAAGGTTCCTCTTAGAAGTTAGGTGGATTAAGATCTTAATCAAGCTCCATTTCTCAATTTGATTCCAGGCTAGTTTAAATGTCAACTATCATCCAGAAAAACTATATACATATGTACAAAAGATGCTTATTTACACAAAGTTTACAAACATGCAAAATTTTTGAAAAATGTTTTGAAATAATGAATGGATGATGCATGAAGTGCAAGTTTTGCAAAAAGGTATTTACACACATTTACACAAGATTTTTGCAAACTTTTGATTTTCAAAACATTTTGGAAAAATTTTGTACTATATACATAATTTTGATAAGAAAATATTTACACAAACTTTACACAAAAGATTTTTTGAAAACATTTTTACAAAAATAATTTGTACACTAGCTATTTATGTGCAAATAAATAAATGTTTATGTACATGAGAAATTTTTAATTTTTGTGACTTTTAGGGTTTTTAGCCATTTTTATTTATTAACACACTCACACAAAGTACGAGTTATGGCTAAAGTATATATGAAATATATACACACCCCCCTATACTTAGCTCGAACGATGTCCTCAGAGTCAAGAGCGATGAAGAAGACATAACTCGTGCTAGGTATAGGGAAGTGAAAAGGAAGGCTATATACAGAGATGAATAGATATCAAGAGACTCTCGGCTTTTCCCCCTATACTTAGGATCAAGTAATCCTAAGTATAGTAGGCTGTATACGAAGGGAAAACCGAGCGGAGAATGTACAGGGTCTACCCCCCCTATACTCAGGGTAAACTATCCCTAAGTATAGGCAGCAAAACAGGGGTAGAAAGACACGAAGAAAATCAACGAATATATACAGGAAGGAGGACATCACTTCCCCTATACTTAAGGTGAAGAACCTTAAGTATAGGAAACAACAGAAGTGATGGAACAGAACGAAGAACAGCCCGGTGTTTTCACCCCCCTATACTTAGGATGAGCAATATCCTAAGTATAGCAAAGATAATCCTAAGCGAGACCTGGGGTGAAAACAAGAACGGAAGAAAGAAAGATCAAAACAAGACAAAACACGTATATACAAAAGAGTACAATGTTGAGGTGCCTCTCAACAAGCGCTAGATTTTACGCCCCTAGCTGGGCACAAAGGCTAGGACAAAGCTGTATCCAGGTTCAGGACGGCATCGGTAAGTTGAATGCCGTACTGTCGTCGCAGTCTCGGTATGGGAACAGCGACGAACTCGACAGTGTAAAGGACGACACCCAGGTATGCAATCAGGCGGGTGTCTGCTACCGGCCAGTGATATGGAAAGAAGTGATCGGGATCCGGTAGCACAAAAGAAATCAGCGGCTCTGGGTCAGACTGGAGTGAGAGTATAGAGCCGAAGAAATCAAACGTGGAGAAGGATGGATCAGTAAAAGAATCCTCCACGTCAATCAGTGTCTCAAGTAGGTGTGGACAATCAAGATCAGGAGACTCTCTAAGCAGACTGATATCCGATGAATAGAATAGAAGAAGATCAGGCAAATCATCGAATATCTCTATAATAGGCTCATCCTCGCGAGGGTCATCGAGGTGAGAAGACTCAGAATCAGAATGATGTAGAGACTCGGTTCCGTGCTCCACCAGATCGGAAACACTCTCAGGAAATGAAACCGAGTAGTCATCGAGTGTGGCACCCTCCCGCAGATAACCCTCGGGGAGAGATGCAAGATCAGAAGTGACAAGAAGAGGATCAGGATCTAAATGGGCATCTGCGCTGCTATCAAGTATCCACTCGGTGCACCAGGCTGCATCATCATCGGAAGTGTAGCTCTCGGCAAACTGGAAGCGGGAGAAGGTACTAGTCAACACCGCGGAAGCTGACAAAGTGTCTGCGACTGATCCTCTCTCTGCGGCTATGCTGGCTGTCAGCTGGTCCTCAGCAAGTGTATCTGTCTCGACAAAGTGGAGGACAAAAGGCTCGAAGACGGGACTCTCTATGTCTGTACTATCAAAGTGGTGTCCCTCCCTGATCGGTGGCTGCTGGGCTGAGTCCTGATAGCTGTCTGCATTCAGGAAGTGTCTCTGCAGGAAGAGGACTGACTCCTCCGGGACTGGAAACTGAAGTAGCTGAGTCAATGGCTGTAAAAGCTAGGGCTCCTCCGGCTCCTGGAGTATCAGAAGATCTGATATCCAAGACTCGTCGACTGGGAACTCTGGGGCTGACTCGAACTCCAACTGGAAGGCCAACGGGAACTCAAGTAGACTCTGGGTCTGAACCTCTGCTATCGCAGTTATCGCCTCTGTCAGTGGTGCTGCATCATCCAAATCCTCGGGCTGGTGTGTAGAAGCTGACTCATCATGTAAAGTGACACACCGCACTAGTATTGCATCGTCCACATGTGTTGTCCCGACCAAGGCATCTCGTGAAGAAGAAGTCTGTGAAAGTAGCCTCGAGATGGTATCCAGTAGGTGATTGTCGGAACTGCGGTGTGAACCGCCACATGTGGTAATCACCAGTGCTATCTGCTCTGCGATCATCCCCCGCATGGAGATCTCTATCAAGTCTGCCAGTGGAAGTCCGTGATCAGGAAATCTCCTCAAGAGGTCAAGAAACCTCGGCCATGCCTCGTGCAATGGCTCCTGGGGGGCTACTAAAAAGTCGGTGATCAAAGACCGCATGAAATCTGCTCTACGTAGAGGGAAGTATCTCTGTAGAAACTCTCGGCGTAACTCTCCCCACATCTCGAATGTCCTCCCCAATCGCCGGTGCCATCTCATGGCTCTGTCCTGAAGCGTGAAGGGGAAGGTCCTACTCATCAGCTCCTCTGCAGTGATGTCCGAATATCTCTAAGCTCTGCAAAACTCCTCGAAAGCGGACAGGTGAAGATAAGGCTCCTCGTGCGCCTCTCCCGCAAATATCGACAGTCGTTGGATGTAATCCAAATCCAAGACGAATGGACCTAGTGTAGAAGCTGACTGGGCTCCATGTGCTATCTGCTCCTCCATCCTTTCGGAATAGGATCTATCTGCTGATCTCCACTGCTCTCTGTGATCACCAACGGAGTGCGCTCTCAACTCAGCAACAGCATCGTTCGGGTCTCGCATCTGCTCTATCTGGTATCCTCGGACGTCTCGCACAGCATGCCCAGAGTAGTGAGATGAAAGGGAGGGAGGGAGCGGGAGGTTGGTCGGAGTTCCGACCTCCCTAGAAGGTGGACTGGAATGATGGTCAGAAGATGGAGAAGAAGCCGTAAGAGTCGGCTCGAAGTGAGGGGAATCCATCATCCAGGGGTAAGGGAGAAGAAGGAAAAAGGAATGAAGGGAGGTGAGGGTGGAAAAGCAGATGGATAGAGAAGAGGACGAGGAAGGATCGAAGAGATCTGGAAATCACACAAGATGAACAAGCAAACCCCCAATTCACCTACGCACACAAAGCTGAAGACCGAAGGGATCGGTCAATTATCTTGTCGATTTTATTTTAGGTGATCATCCAGTCTATCAGAGCGATTACGTGAGGTAAATAGGTATCCAGATCTTTCTCAACCGACTGTCCCGTACTGAAAGCCGGTAATCAGTCAAGAAAAATCGGAGGCTCTATCCTAATGTGCGGGTCACTCTCTCGCTCATCCAAACCAAACAAGGAGGGGGTTACTCTCCCTAAGACAGATTTTTAGTGAAGTGTCTTTTAGGTCAAGTATGATTAGCAGTCCCGATTTTATTGTTTTTGTTTTTAGATATTTTTCAAATAAAAAGAAACGCCTAACAAATTTTTTGGTTCTCCTGGTTATTTAATCAAAAACAAGGGGGAGAAGACGAAAAAGCCGATGCGCGATAAATCAATGATGCATGCAAAGTCAGAAATGCGTACCTTTCCTCCAGCACTTTACATGCAAGTGATCCGCGCAGAAATGTAAAGACAGAAAATAAACTACCTATATGGTGCAGCGGTGAAAACCGAGTCCTAAACAAGCAAGTCTACTCGAAGAACCGTCTAACTGGTCACCAATCCTTCAAGATAAAGGTTCGGTCTCAGTCTACCCCTCCTCCTCTCGACACATCGGGTTCAGGAGAAGCGCTTGGCAGGGCAGGCTACAGCACGTTGGCTACGGAGGGGATGAGTCAGTTATTTTTATTAATCAATTTTTAGTAGGTCCAATTAATCGCACTATAGGAACATGCAAGCAATTAGGTGTGGGGACCCTACTAATTACGGCACAATCAAGTATAAAATCCTAAGTCTAGGGGCTCGATAAAAACCGCTGAAAACCGGAAAAGGCAGCAAGAAAACCAAAACCACGAGAAAAGCCGCGAAAAACCTAAGGGTCCCCCGAGCACACCGGTGCTCGGCGAAACAGACCCGCTAGTCAACCAAGTCCAAGTCTGAGTGTTTGTCCCTGTATTATTACAAATAATAATCAAATAAAATGAAAATAAAAACTATGCTACTCCTCTCCCACTCAGTCTCTCCCTCACGCTCTCATGCGGCTCCGTACAGAAGGGAGCCGCCTCCAAGTTCCTCGGTTGCGTCGGCTTCTCAAAATCAGCCGCCTCGGTCCTCGGGCCCTCGCAAGAAAGAATCAGAGTGGTCAGTCCAACAAAAATAATCAAACAATAGCAAGAAAAATAAATGAAAATAAAATGAGGATATATATGCAAAAATGCAAAATAAAATAAACACTCAAAATCAAACAAAAGCAAAAATAAAATAAAATAAAGCAAAACAAAATAAAACAAAAATAAAATAAGAGCAAAAAGCCGCAAAAAACTGCGGGCTCTGAAAGAGCCACGAAAAGCCGCAAAAAAGAAAATGAAAATAAAACGAAAACTACTAAGTCGTGCTCCCCGGCAACGGCGCCATTCTGATGACACGAAAAACCCCAAGCGACTAAAGTAAAGGTACTAAATGGTCGTCGCGACCTCAATCACTCGGTCGTGTCGATCAAGAAAAATAGAGCACCAATAAAAGATCAAAACAACTCAAAACAAGCTAGCGGTCCTGCTATTAGTTTAACCTGGTATAGCGACCAGGGTCGAACACAAGGAGCACGAATTGGCCTCGCAGCCTACGAAGTAGTTAAAAAGAAAGGGAAAAGAAATAAGAAGGTATTTTTTGGTGGTTTTTAAGTCTTTTTATATTTTTTTGGATTTTTAATGTATTAAGAAAATAAAGAAAATAAGGAAAGCAAGCAATTCAACTATTTATTTAATGCACTAAAAATCAATCAAAAATTCAAATAAAAATATTTTTGTGTGTTTTATATTTTTTACTGTTTTTATTGAATTTTTGGGATTTTTCTGATGTTTATTTAATTTTCTAAAAATAAAACAAGGTCAGAAACTGTAGGTATTGTTCAGCCGAGCTTAAGGGGCTTAGATAAAAAATCTAAGAGACCCCAATAAGCCTGGAGGTATTTTTCCTGTATAGAGAAGAACACAAGGAAAATTTGAGCACCTAAATTATTATTTTTGGGTTTTTAGTTTATTTATTAGAATTTTTATAGGATTTTAAGTGTTTTTTAATTTTTAGGAGTTTTAGATAATAAAAAATAGCCAAAATTGGCTAGAAAATTAAGCACAACAAAATAAACAGTAGGTAATTGTTTTGTAATTTTTAGATGAATTTTAATATTTTTCAGGGATTTTTAAAATCAGATAGTAAAGAAAATACGTGTTTTTGAATTTTTAAAAATATCAAAACAAAACAAAAATGTCTCCAAACTTTCCAGAAAATTTTACACTATGGCATGAGCTAAGTGTCCAATTTTCATTGGATTTGGAGTATGTTTGTTGTTTTATTAAAAGTAAAAATAAAGCAACAGTGCATAGGGACCTATCTGCAATTATAATAAAGTTTTGGGTCCCTGGAATAACAACCCTGGAAAGTATAGGGTAAGGAACGCAAATTACCCCCCGGGCCACGCACGATACACGTGACTCAGGCCTGGGGGGACCTAATTGTCATTCCCATTAATAAAAATACAAAGCGTAACAGGGCAAAAAGGCAGGGCCAATAATGCAAATACACCAAATAATCACGTGTCGATGCATGTGTCCACAACTGGCAGGGGCATAAATGCAAATCACATAAAAAGTAAGGTCATCAGTGCAAAATTTACAAAAGTAAAAGAACTAAACTGTGTATTTACAGTACTAAATAATAAAAACAGGAACTAGAGGGGCCTAAAAGCTATTTACCCCTTTTATTAATTGTCGACGGCTGGATGAGCGCTACGTCAAAGATCTGACGGTGGAGAGAAGCAGAAGCTTTAACCCTAGAACGCCAGCCGGATCGAAAGGTCGAGAGTCCTCCGTGTGGCAGATCTGACGGTCGTGGAGCGCTGTGGAGAAACCCTTGGTGAATCGGCGGCTAAGAAGAGGACGCGTGGAGATCGGATGGTTGAGAATCACGAGCGCCTCTTCATCTGATCGTGCGGCTCAGATCTATCCTAGGAATGATCGGACGGTGACTAAGCTCCTCGTGCGGACGGTTCAGATGCGAACTGGAGCTCTCAGGATGATCTGACGGTTGGCGAGGGTCCTGGAAGAACTGGTGGCCGGCGAAGTTCGCCGGCCTGATACTCGAGCGTGGGGGCTCCTCGTCGGCTGCTGGAAGGCTGAGAAGAGTCGTGGGAGCCTTCCGCGTCTGATGGGATGCTCCGATGATGATGGGGAACCCTGGAGAGCTCCCGCGGCGATGAAGACCTGGAGCTGCTGTGCTCAAGCCTTGGACCTCCAGATGAGGTCCTTACGACGATCTAACCTGCACAAGCAAAACACGGGGTCGAGGGCAAACTGCCTCGACCTGTCAGAGCTAGAAAAGGATGGCTGGTGCGTCGAGATGATGGGCCTCCAGTGAGCAGCGGAAGGGAAGGCCCGATGTCCCTGCTCCGGGGCGAGCCAGGGGGAATGGGAGGTCGGAGAAGGTGGAGAGGGGTCTGGTGGACGTGGTGGCGGTGCCGGATGGTCAAGTGAGTGGACGGAGACGAATGGCGGAGTTGGCGGAGCTACGGCTACCCAAATCTAAAAATCCTAATTTACGCTAAACTAAAGGCTAAGAAGGTTACCTGGCGAATGCTGTCGACTGGGTTGGAGCTCAAGAAGCTCCTGGGTCATGGCCTGCAAGGGGGCGTCGTCTCCCCGAGGCTGAGCACGCTCGCGGCGGCGCACGGCGGAGCTAACCACCGAATCAGTGGTCTCCTAGGTACTCGTGCCTCGCTTCCACTCCAGAGAACTCGGCTGTCACTCAGGCACTCCGGAGGAGCTCCTTGGCGGCGAGCAGGAGGTCCAAAGATGCGTGAAATGCTCGCCGGAGCTGAGGCTTTATATGCTCAGGGATCCGAGAAGAACAGGATCGGGCGAGTCACTCGTGCCTCGAATCCCTAAGATCCACCCCGGGCGTGGGTCATGGATGTTCAATGATCAATCGGAGCCCGGGGTTAAGGTCATTGGCGATCGGGTCAACCGTGGAGAAAATAGTGAAATCGGGTCGGTCAAGATGAACATGGCTTTGGTGGTCCTGGGGGGAGAGTTGACCGGGGGTCAACAATCCCCCGTGGACCAATCAGAACCCGCCAATTATTTAGATTTTATTAATTAGATAATAAATAGAAAAAGCATGAATTTCGAAAAACTCAAAAAATGAAAAATGTTTATTTTATTTTTTTTTCTATTTTTTTGTGATTTTTAACTAATTTTTCAAAATAAAAAAAGTATTTACATTATATAGGTATATGTACAATATAGGATTTTCAATTTTGATTTTTAATTTGTTATTTTTATACAATTTTATTCCCATTTTATATTTTATTTATGTATAACATAAAATAAGGAATAAAAAGATATTTTTATTTTATTTTTATTATTTATATACATAGGTGAAATAAATACATATGTACATTTATATACATGGTATATTTACAATATTATTTTTGATTTTTAATTTTGTTATTTTTATTTTGTTTTTGTTTTAATTTATTTTATTTATTTACACCATATCATATAGAATATTTATGAAATTTTTGGAAATTAATTTTATTTATTTATAAGGCTAAATAAATAGGGGTGAGTGGTCTATATACAAGGTGACTATGTACATGAGTGATATTTTTGTTTTCTTTTTAATTTTTCTATTTTTATCTTGTTTTTATCTTTATAAATATATACAAGAATTTACAAGCCTATTTTAGTCTCTTTTTGGGAGGAAAATATTTTTATTTTATTTACATAGATATTTACACATTTGAGCCCCTATCTCCCTCTACTTTGGCTTTTATGCGGTCAGGCCCATGCTGAGCCCTCCCTTGGGTTAGGTTGCTCAATATTTATTCTAAATATTTCCCTCTTTTTCTTTTTAATCTTTATTCTTTTATTTTTGCACAAAAACATGCTAATTATAGGTTTTTACACAATGCATGTTTTTGGTAATTATTCATATTTACAACTATGTACATGCATTTGCAAAGGTTTTTGTAGCTAAAATATAAGAATAAAGAGTGATGAATGAGCATTCATCAAGTAGGGAGGTTGCGAAGCTCGGAGCAGGTCGACGGGCGCGGAGCGCCGAGGGGGAGGGGGATTCGTGCTCGGGGGGAGGGGGCTGGGAGAGAGGCATTATGCCCGACACAGGGGGTTGGGTTTCGTGCTCGGGCAGGGGCTTCATGCCCAGGGGAGGGAGGCGGGGGAGAGGCTCCGTGCTTGGGCGGGCGGGAGGGGGGGATCTACGTAGGGGCCGGGGCTTCGTGCTCTGCGGGGCGGGGGTGGGGAGGGGTTTTATGCTCGGGAGATCGAGGGTCGTGCTTTGCTTGCTGAGGGAGATCAATGGGGGCGATCTCTCAAGTGGGAGGAACCTCGGCACGGGGCTTGGGGGAGATATGGGGGCTGCTAGCAGGGGAGGAAATGCGGGGTTGCAGGAGGAGCTCGGCAGCGGCATGCTTCGAGGGGCCGAGCGTGGGAGGAACTTGGGAACGAAGCTCGGGGGATGACGGGGGCTGCGAGCAGAGGTTGCAGGAGGAGCTCGGCAACGGCATGCTTGGATGGCATCTTATCGTAAATAAGAAAGAACTTTAAGGGTACTTTTGTCCTTTTTCAACAAAAACTGTCAAACATAACGGCTACTCTCAACGGAACATAACACATGGGCATGTCATGTAAGAGTTAAGCATTACTCAAGGTTTCTCATGTAATTCGCGATTATACAGGGTTATGAATGTTATTGCCAAATTACTCAGGGTTATGGGTGTAATTATCCCTTTCCAAAATTGTTTGAAAAACTTTTTTCAAATAAATTTTAGGAATATATACATCACACCTAAAATTTAGTATATATACTTATAAAATTGATCACTTACCCATGGAAATTCTTAAAATCTACTTCTTGTAAATATAAGATGCATCCATGTGTAAATATTTTAATCTAGTTTTTATCCAAAATCTTTTGTTTTCGAAAATTCTCAAAAACATTTGCAAAATTAAAATCCAAAAACATGTAAAAAAATCTTTTTGAAAAATACCAAAAAATGCATATGCATCATCTTTTCAAAAAAATCCACAAAAAGTTCAAAATATTTTGAAAATTGCATTACAAAAAAAAATTCTGCATGCTACATAGCATTTGCATAGCATGAGCATTTTTCGGATTGAGTTTGATAGTTGAACAAGTCTAAGTAAAATCCGGAGATTGGAGCCGGGTTGGACCTTAAAATCTACCTAATAACAAGAACCTTATAGGAACTGGAATTGAGGTACTTCAGGTCTAGATGACTTAATTCTTTGAGGATCACGAGACTTGGTTCAATGGATTCTTGACTGCCTAAGTAGAGTATATCGGAGCACACGCACGACTCTTGTTGATAATGACCTAACATGGACACCTGCACCTTTCACATGGCTCGACTTAGTTGGAGTGGTGAGGGGGTTGGATTTGCCGGTATGAGATGTGCACAAGTGAAAACATTTGTCCTCCTCTAGGGAGGGAAGTGCACCCCAACCTTTCCAATAATGAGGAATTCTAAAGACAAGAGAGTGTGGGTTGCAATAAAGCTTCAAAAGAGGGATAGTCTACTGGCTCAAGAGGAAAAACTCCCTATGTAAATGCTGTTGTGAATAGTATTTCCAAAAAACTCCAAAAAAAGTGGACATGCATGTACAAAAAAAATAAAATGCCTGCCAGAGTGTGAATATGCTGTATAGACAAAAAGCAAGCTTGAGTTCCAAAGTCAAATCATGTGAGCCTGCAGCTGGATGACTTGACAACACTAGTCTTGCATCCTGGGATAGGTAGCTACACTGGCTACCGCCCATTCTTCTCCTTACCCCCTCCTCTTGAGCTGGTTGTCACTTGGACTTAGAAGGGAATACCCCGCTCCTCGAGGAAGGAGTTGCTGGATTGGGGAATCATTGGGTTTTCATGCTGGAGAAGTCAGTCTCTTTGTCATTTTAATTGCGGGGAGCCACCATCACTTACATTGTACGAGTCAGCTTCATAGTCGTAAGGGTTTGCGTATGAGTTGAAATATTTCTGACATGGCTGTTGAGGAGACTTGAACAGAGTTTTGGGATTCTCGAAGGCTGTTGGATTTCAAATCTGGTTCTCATTAAGGTTCTGTCCGCACTAAAATTCCAAAGGTCCGACTTAAGCTCCAAACTTTGATTTTGTGAAGACAAGTTTGATAAATAAACTAAATCCAATTTCTTCTTTTTCTTTTCTTCGTTTTTCTTTTCTGCACTTATTGCATAAGTGTCTGTTAGGGACTAGCAAAGGCAAGTATAGGGGGATGATGAATGTACGTTTCATCATCTTTATTCTCTCATTTTGGCCTTAAAAACCCTAGTAAATGTGTATAAATACCTTAATTTAGGCATTTTATCATTCGTGCATATTGGTGTAAATAGTGTATAAAATATGGTTTTTAAAGCCAAAATTATAGAATAAAGAAAAGAAAAGAAAAAGAATAAAATATTGTAAATATTTTATGACCCGAAACCCTGAGACCTAGGCATCTCGATGACTAGGTCGGCAAGGAATAAGGTGGGGGGAGATAAGGGCCACAAACCAATAAAAACCCCTTTTATTTAATTCATTTTTTATTCATTTTGGGACCTATTTTTAGTTCTGCCTTTTATACTTGAAATAAAGAAACTTTGTACATGAAAGTTGTAGATAATTAAACATAGAAAAATACAAAATTGATTTCACATAAAAATAATATTTAGATGAAAAGTTATGATGTAAATAAGATGCGAGAATCCCAACTTCCCAGACCTGTATGTCTCAAATAAAAACTCGAAATGTATCGACTTTAATTGTATATGATTTTTAATAAGCTATTTAATGAAGGTGGTATCATATTTTTTGGAGCTACGGTTTGAAAGTTAGGTTTTGGACCCCTTTTGTATATTGGTATCGATTAAAATATTCATTTTATTTATTATTCATTTTTTATAATTTATATTTTTATAATTTTGTAAATATTATTTATAATATATGTACATATTAAATGTGGAATAAAAACATCAAGAAAACATAAAATTAAAATACTTGTATACAAATACATATGTACAACACCTGTAAATATACTTATATAATTAATACTTCTATTTATTTAAGTGTATAAAATACATCATAAAATAAAATAAAAATATATTCAAGTTTATAAAAAGAAGTTATAAATATATAAAATAATAAACAATATAAATAAAATTAAATATACAAAATAAAAATAAAATATTAAAATATATCGATAAATATACCTATATAGCCCTTAAAAGGGAACTTATAATTTTAAACCTATAAAAAATAAATAAAAATCATAAAAAAATATTTTAGAAAATAATAAATATTATTATTTAATAGCCAAAAATTAATAAATTCATTTATTATTTTTAATTGATTTAACAAATCATTTTCCAGACTTTTTCCTGGTTGGATGAATACCCATTCATCACTCTTTATTCTTTTATTTTAGCTACAAAACCTTTGCAAAACACATGTAGATATATGTAAATAATAATAATTAGCATTTGGCTTGCATTGTGTAAAAATAAATTATTAGCATGTTTTTGTGCATAAATAAAAGAATAAAGAAATAAAAGAAAAAGAAGGAGATATTTAGAATAAATATTGAGCGACCTAATCCCAAGGGAGGGCTCAGCATGGGCCTGACCGCAAAAAGAACCCAAGTAGAGAGAGATAAGGAAGCTCATGTGTGTACATCTAGACCTATAAATAAATAAAAATATTTTCCTCTATATAAAAATAAAAATGGGCTTGTATTTATTTGTATATATTTGTAAATATTAAATTAAAATAAAATGAGAAAAATTAAAGAAAATTAAAAAGAAAATAAAATCCCTTCATCATTGTATAAAAGCCATGTACATAAAACACTTTATCTATTTATTTATCCCTATAAATAAATAAATAAAAATCCCATAAAAATTTTACATATTCTATATTTCATAATGTAAGTAAATAAAATAAAACCATAAAAATCAGAATAAAATAAAAAAAAGATAAAAATAAAATCAAAACCAACATAGTACATATACCATATATGTATATAAATAAAAGTAATTATTTTACGCTTGTAAATAATTACTAAAATAAAATAAAAATATATTTTTATTAAAAAAATTTATTCTATAAATAAATAAAATTTAAAATTGGAATAAAATGTACAAAAATAAATAATTAAAAAATCAAAAATTAAAAATATATAGTATATATACCTATATATATTAGATTATATTATAAATACCTAATTTTTATTCCAAAAAAAATAAAAATCACAAAAAATAGTTTATAAATAAATAAACATTTTTTGTGTTTTAACTTTTTACAAAATCGGCCATTTACTATTTTATATTGAATTTCCAAATATTTATGACGTGGCCGCATCCCATTGGTCCACGGGGGATGTTGACCCCCCCGATCAACTCCCCCCCTTGGACCACTAGCCCACGGATCTTGTCGAACGACCCGAGTTCTCCCAATTACTGCGCCTCGATCCGAACTCCAAATCCCCAAACCCCGTGTCCTAATCATTCCCTGATCATCCGAGATCCACGCCCGGTGGTTTCTCCTTGGGGTCCGAGCTCCGATTTCCATGCCCGACCCCATCTTCTCGGACCCCTAGGACTATTTAGTCTCAGCTCCGCCACACGATTTCGGCTATCTTTGGCTCCGCCTTTCCATCCCAGGATCTCCACTACCTTCGCCTGAGTGACAGCTAGCTGCGGGTGGCGTCGCAGTGAGGAGGAGGTGCCCCAGCCACTGATCCGGCAGCCTAGCGCTGTCGTGCGCCGCCCAGGAGTAGCGCTCGAGCCTCGGGCCTCGACGTCCCTTGAGGCAAGGACCAGGAGCTCCAGGAGCTCATTCCCAGTCGACCTCGACCATCCGGTAAGCTTAGGTCTTCTTAGTTTACTCCAATTTCCATTTACGTCCAATTTCATCCATCGCCGTCGACCATTGATTCCGATCATCCCGTCCACCCATTTCATCGATTGACCCAACCATCACCTCCGCCCTTCTCCCCTGCACGTTCTTCGCCCCTTCATCCAACCCAGTTCGCCCAGGAACTGGGAGGCGATCTCCCTCGTCGTCGCATCGCCGGAGATCCTCCACCCCAACGCATCGTTCACCCATTTCGCCCCTAACCAGGTCGAGGCATTTTGCCCTCGACCCAGGAGCTTGTTGCGATACTTTGCAGGTCACGCCAGGCCCATCTGAGGGCCTAAGCATCTAGAGGCAGCAGCTCCAGGCCATCGCCGTCGCTGGAGCTCCTCGGAGCTCACCGACCTCATCGGAGAGGTGCATCAGCTGCGGGACATCTTGGCGGAGCCATTCCGCATCTTAGAAGCAGCAGAGGAGGCTCACCGAGCGAGTTCTGGGCCGGCGAAGGTCGTCGGCCACCTGTTCTTCCAGGAGCCTTCCCAGCCGTCCATTCAGCCTCAAGCTCTAGATATGGTCCATGCCATTCATTTGAGGAGCAGCCCTCATCGTCAGATCCGTTGGAGGCTTGATCTAGACCATCCGAGCCTACGAGGGTTAGCGCCATCGATTCTACACCGTTGATCATCCACGTGGCGAGCCCTCCACCGTCCGATCAGATCCGAGGTTCCTTCGTTGGTGCGCCGCCCCCTGCAGCCGTTGGATACACCACGTGGCGCGCATCTAGCCCCTCGGTTAATAAAGGATAATTTACCCTTAGGCCCTCTCTCTTTTAGTCTTTAATATTCAGTCCTGTAAATATTTTCCGTAGTTCTTTTTTTTTCTTTTGGTAAAATTGCATAGAGGACCTGATAATTTACTTTAATTGCATTTATACCCCTATATCTTTTGGACACGTGCTTCGTCACGTGAATCTTTGGTGATTTTGCATATTTGGGCATGTAGTCTGGATGTGTTAATGAATGAAATATATTTTTGAATATTTGCACTTATGCCCCTGTGAGTGTTTTTATTGAACATGTGCTGAATATCGTGGGCTTTTTACAACTAAGCCCCTCGACTTTTAGTACATGTTGCTAATAAGTCCGGGGACTTAAGTTTTCTTTCATTTGGGTCCCTTAGTGCCCAGGACACGTGCTGCGCGCGTGGTCATCTGGTGTTTTTTCACGAGGACCCCCTGAGTTTATGTATTTATTGCTTTTAGGCTCCTAGAACATATTTTTATTACAAACAGGTCCCTGTGTACTGTGGGCTCTTGTTTGTTTTAAATAAAATATCAAATCTAATCCAAATTAAGTGAAAATTTGACACGTGGCTCCTGCAGGCTTTGCAAAGACCATTTAGTATTTTTAAGTGGTCTTTGAAGCCTGGCTAGACAGTGTTCATTGGTTTCAGCCTTGTTTTATTTTTAGAAAATTCCCTAAAAATCAGAAAATTCTCAAAAATTTATCAAAAATAGTAAAAAATATAAAAATTCTAAAAATATTTTTGTTGGAATTTTTAGAGCATTTTTGACTAATTAAATAATTGCTTGAAGTTGTCTTTATTTGCCCTTTTTATTGTTTTCTTTATAATTAAAAATCCAAAAAAATATAAAAAATCCACCAAAAATCATTTGTTTTTATTTTCTCTGTTTTTAGACTACTTCGTAGGCCGCAAGGCCATCTCGTGCTCCTCGAGTTCGACCCTGGGAGCTATACCAGGTCAATCCTATAGTTAGGACTACTAGTTGGTTTTCTCGTGTTTCTATCTTTATTTGGTGGTCCGATTTTTGTTTCTTGTTGAGCTCTGAGTCCCGAGTGACTGAGGTCACAACGACCTTAGTGATACCTTTACTTTAGTCGTTCGGGCGACTCATCAGAATGGCGCCGTTGCCGGGGAGCATGGCTTAGTAGTCGATTTCTTTTTCATTTTATTTTGTTTTCTTTCCGCGGCTTTTTCGTCGTCCACGGCTTTTCGCGGCTTTTTATTTTTTCTTTTATTTTTGTTTTATTTTATTTTTATTTCTTTTCTGTTATTTTTGTTTTTATTTGTTTTTGCTTGTTCATTTTTATTTACATTTTTGCATACATACCCTATTTTATTTTATTTGCTTTATTTGTTTTATTTTTATGTGGTTTGACACTCTTTTGTTTTCTTACGAGGGCCCGAGGACCGAGGCGGCAACTTTCGAGGAGCCGATGCAACCGCGGTAATTAGGGGCAGCTCCCTTCTGCACGGAGCTGCAGGAGAGTGCGAGGAAGCAGCCCAGTGTGGGAGGAGTAGATTAGAGTAGTTTAGACTTTATTTTCAGCATTATTTGAAGTATTGTAATAATACAGGACATCAAGACTCTCTCTCTCTCTCAGACTTAGACTCTCGGGGTCTGTTTTGCCGAGCACCAGTGTGCTCGGGGGACCCCTCAGTTTTTACACGATTTTCTTCGCGGTTTTGATTTCTTTTATGCTTATTCGGTTTCTCGCGGTTTTGAGCCCCTAGCCTTAGGATTTTTGCTTGACTGTGACGTAATAAATAGGATCCAAACACCCTAGTAAATCTGTTTGTACCTATAGATCGGTAATTGGACCAACAATAAAAAGATTAATAAAATAGTCGATCCACTACCTTCGAGCCTACGCGCCACAGCCCACCCTGTCAAGCGTTGCTCCTGAACTCGATTTGTCGAGAGGAGGGGTGGACTAAGACCGGACTCTTGGATTGGAGGCTGGTGGTTGATTAGACGTTCTTTCAAGTAGAATTGCTGATTAGGGCTCGGATTTCCGTCTGCACCATTTAGGTAGTTTTATTTCAATCTTTAAATTCTGCGCGGATCATTTTGCATGTAGACTGCTGGAGTCAGGTACGCATCTCTTACTCTGTATGCATCATTGATTTTCTCGCGCATCGTCTTTTTCGACTTCTCCCCCCTGATTTTTGGACTTAATAACTAGGAGAACTGAAAAATTCGTTAGGTGTTTGCTTTTTATTGAAAAATACCTAAAAATTTGAACCATAGAATTGGGACTGGTTAACTCTACTTGACCCTAAAAGACACTCACCGAAAAATTTGTCTTGGGGAGAGCAACCCCCTCCTTGTCTGGTTTGCTTGCGCGAGAGAGTGACCCGCACACTAGGGTAGAGCCATATCCGATTTTTTCTCGACTGATTACCGGCTTTTCCGTATGGGACAGTCGGTTGAGAAAAATATTGGATTCCCAACAGGTCACGATAATCGCTCTGCTATCCTGACTTCTCACCTAATAAAATTGACAAGATAATTAACCGAGCCTTTACGGTCTTCAACTCGTGTTGCGTAGGTGAATCGGGGGTTTGCTTGTGATCATTGTTGTTACCAGATCTCATCCGCCCAACTCGCCAGATCAAGATGAGGGCAGAAGGTCTCTTAGGCAGCCTCTGGCTGCACCGCTTCCCAGCACTTCTACCCGCTCATCTAGGTTGGTTCGAGAGAGCCAAGACCCGCTCTCTAAACTTGAGTTCGACTCCACCCTATTCCCCCTCGACCCCCCTTCTTTCAGTTCCGAGATACCAGTGCCAGAGGAGAGACAGTCAGATGATTTATCGGCACCTGAGTTTGGGTCTTTTGCTTTTGCAGAGACCATGATCGGCAGCAGTGATGACCGCACCACAGGTCCCCAGCCCCAGCAGACATTCATTATAGACCAGGGTGCGATCAACTCCACCCTGATTGCCTCCCTCGAGACAGTTCAACAGCAGTTGAGGGATCAGGGAGCATTCATGATAGAGATGAGGCGTGAGATGGAGCAGTTGAGAGCCGCCCACGACCAGCGCAAGCCAGGAGACGGGTCAACGATACCCGATGATGTTGCAGCAGCAGCAGCAGCCGCAGAGCCACCGAGACCGATGCGGGAGTTACACAACCCTGGATCGACGTTGACGCATCATTGGGTCGTTCTTCCAGCCATCATGGGGGACTTTAAGTTCCCCTCGAACACTTTGCAGCTTCTCCCCTGATTCCATGGGCTCGCCACAGAGGAGCCCCATCTCCACCTTCAGGAGTTCTTAATGATCTGCAGCACAGTCCACGACAGACAGGTGGACCAGGATACCATCCGCATGATTGCCTTCCCCTTCTCCTTAGCAGACAGAGCAGCCACCTGGCTGAAGCACTTGGGGACGTTTGTCTACACCTGGGAGCAGCTCCGCACCGAGTACTTGCACAAGTACTATCCACTCGGGCGGACGAACGCAGCTAGAGCCCTGATCAGCAACTTCTCCATGCTCCCCAACGAGCAGTTCCATGAGGCATGGGAGAGGTTCCGTGAGCTGACTGACAGATTCCCGCACCATGACATCTCGAAGCTGAACCTAGTTCAGAGCTTCTTCAGCGGGCTGACACCAGAGCTACAGGGCCTGGTGAATGCTTCTTGCGGCGGGTCCTATTTCGCCAAGGATCACGATCAGGTCTGGGCCATCTACGAGGAGATGGCATAGAACTATATGGTGATGTCCCAGACCCGACTCTACACATAGGGACGACCCTAGCCACAGACCATGCAGTACAAGAGGATAGCACGGGTTGACGTCGGTCCTTCCAGTTCGTCAGCGGCAGCAGCACAGGCCGAGTCCACAGCCGCCGACATGGGGATCATCAGCGAGAAGCTGGACCGGACTGAGATCAATGAGAAGAAGCAGTACCAGGGTATCACGCAGATGAAGCAGATGGCACAGACTTTGAGTGACCTGAAGACACAGCTTATGTGTCTCCAGGAGGCACAGACGGCTTCCCAGCCCCATCTTCAGGCACGAGGCGATCCGAGTAGCAGCAGCAGCTCGTTCTAGTGCTCCAGCCACCAGCAGCCTAGACAGGTTCACCTTGTGCAGGCGGAGCCGTACCAGCAGCCGCAGCCCACTTACCAGTCACCGCCATCTCCGGACACGCAGATGGTGGTATACCAGCCGGATCAGTGTCTGGCAGTACTTCCGCCAGCCCCGTACGAGTCAGAGCTGTTGATGGATGTCAACGGGATTTGGTACGACCGACCGCAGCCCAGTATCCGACAATACCATCCTGGATTTCGTTGGTCGGCTAGAGGTTCCAGCTCCCAGCAGCAGCCGTCAGGACAGGGTGGCCAGTACAACCATCAGAGGGATCACCAGCAACAGCAACCCCCAGCGTACACTTAGCAGCAGCAGCAGTCACAGTCGTATGGTCCTCGTCCCTATCAGCAGGGACATTCTTGGAGGCGTGATCAACCTCATCAGCCGCAACATCATCCACAGTCATACCCCTCTCACCCACAGCAGCAGCAGCAGCAGCCTCACTACCAGAGAGGCTACCCATCGGGTTCTCATGGGCCATCCTATGAGAACCCCGCCTTGGATGACATAGCCCGCCTCCTCACAGATCAGCAGGCTACATTCCGACGGGAGATGGATGAGTTCTGCCAGGAGATGCGGGACATCGTGAGAGGGAAGGCCGCCATCCCTGCCCAGATAGAGCCTAATCCGAACAACCTCAAGAGGAAGTCTGAGCAGGTAGTTTGTACTGAGTATGCCACTCTGAGTGATGCTTTTGGTGATATGTCTGCATATCTTTTTGATACTGATTTTGTCACACTTAGGAGCGGTAGGATGCCAGCAGGCGGCGCCTCGTCTGAGCGACACCTAAAGGCCATTTCCAGAGCGCCCGACGAGGAGAAGAGCGGTACTAAGGCCGCTAGAGATGATGACGGTGGTACTGATGCCACCACGGATGCTGATCCCACCGGCGGTACTGAGGTCGCCGTTTTACCAGATGGAGGAGGTGGTACTGAGGCCACCGATGTTGCCGAGCCAGAGCGCGGTACTGAGGCCGCGAGTCTACCAGCCGAGGGTGGTGCTGATGCCATCAGTTTCACTTCTGAGAGTCCTGTAGTTTTTCCTTCTGTGCATGTATCTCCGAACACTTTTGAAAATAAAGGAAAGGGTTCGTTTTCTTCTGGTCCACCTGTGGTGCTTGATGTATGTGTGGATCCTGCCGTCGAGCAGTCTAGACCCTCTCCTGATCCTTCATCTGAGAAGGACCCTGTGATCCCCTTTCCTAGAGCTCTTCAGATGGGAAAGGGGAAGAAAATAGAAAACCCAAAAAAGAGGCAGCAGGAAGAGCTCAACCAGCAGATGATAGACCGTTTTCATATTCAGCTGACTCTTCAGGAGGCTCTGCAGTACATCCCTCTACTCCAGCATTCACTCATGATAGGACTACAGTTAGGAGGAAGAGGAGGAACCACCAGTCCGAGATACATGTGCTGACCAGAGCTACTTGTTTCACGATCTAGAACCGTCTGCCGGCCAAGAGGCCAGACTCAGGAGCCCCGTATGTCAGATGCCATATCAGAGAGCAGAGGTTCGACCGTACTCTATTAGACAGTGGTTCATCGATCAACCTACTTCCGGCAGCCCTTCTCGACCGCTTCGAGTTGGGCACTCTTCGACAGAGCAGGACAGTCCTTCAGTTTACTGATCGATCTGTCAAGAGGCCGAAGGGAATGCTGAGGGACGTTGTCGTCACGATTCAGGGCCTGCAATTCCCCGTGGACTTCGTAGTGTTGGACATGGAGATCCCTGAGTCAGTGACCGATACCCCCATCATTCTCGGTCGCCCGTTCTTGGCCACAGCCAAGGCAGTGACCGACCATGATAGCAGGAAGGTATACTTTCACGTCGAGGGCGAATGTCTACAAATAAAGACAGTCAAGGACATCAGAGCCAGAGATACAGCATGCTCAGAGACTACTTCCGATACAGAGCAGATGACAGATGCCGGGCCAGACATCCACCAGGACTGCGACTTTGTGATCACAGATGACGAGGCAGTATGGGCAGACCCAGATGCGCAGGCCATACTCTCACCTTTAGAGTCCGCTGATGTAGAGACGACAGCAGAGGAGAGCTTGGAGAGAGCATTCCTGGTCCAGGATATCGTTCAGTCGGTAGAGCCGGTTCTCGACCGTGAGACTGATTTGTTTTGTGATGACGGTGGTACTGAGGCCACCATGGATGATACAGATCCCTCGGAGTCAGATTTTGATTGGGCAGAGTTTGATGATTACATACCAGATCTGACTTCTACTGAGCCTACAGCTAGGGAGGAGGTAGATGCCGAGCAGAGCAGAGACAGTCTAGCAGGGCAGCCTTCTCCAGTTTCAGAGTGTGATAGAGAGTTTCAGTTCTCCCATGCGGATTTGACAGCGTTCACGTAGAGTTTTCAGAGGCCAGATCCACCAGCACCCAGTTGTCCAGAGCTGAAGCCACTTCCTGCGTCGCTGAAGTATAGGTTCCTTGCGGGTGAGCATGAGATGTACCCAGTCATCATCTCCACCGATTTGACTGGAGAGCAGGAATCCCGTCTGATGGGGGTTCTTGAAAAGAACCGCAAGGCTATAGGATGGAACGTAGCTGATCTCCAGGGGATAAGTCCGGCCATGTGCTCCCACCATATCTATCTCGAGGATGAGGCAAATCCGTCGCGAGAGTTCCAGCGGCGGCTGAACCCGAATCTGAGAGAGGTTGTCATGAAGGAGATTTCGAAATGGTGGAGCGCCGATTTTATCTACCCCATCTTCGACTCCAAGTGGGTCAGTCCGAAGCATGTGGTGCCCAAGAAGACGGGCATCACTACAGTTGTCAGCGAGTCTGGAGAGGAGATTGCTACACGGGTACCCACTTCTTGGCGAGTCTGCGTGGATTACAGATGACTCAACCAGGCCACCAAGAAGGATCATTTCCCCTGCCCTTTATAGATCAGATCATTGAGAGATTGGCAGGGAAGAGCCACTACTGTTTTCTGGATGGGTACTCCGGCTACAACCAGGTGGCCATCGCTCCCGAGGACCAGGACAAGACCACCTTTACCTGTCCCTTCGGCACATACGCCTTCCGACGCATGCCATTTGGGCTATGCAACGCCCCTGCGACTTTTTCAGAGATGCATGTTGTCGATCTTTTTGTACATGGTGGGTGAGTGCTTGGAGGTCTTCATGAATGATTTCTCGGTCTACGGTGACAGATTCGACTCCTGTCTTGACTGCCTAGACCGAGTCCTTCAGCGATGTATAGAGGTTCACCTTGTGCTGTCTTGGGAGAAGAGTCACTTCATGGTGACACAAGGGACGGTGCTTGGCCATATCATCTCCAACAGGGGCATGGAGGTTGATCCGGCCAAGGTAGAAGTCATTAGAAAACTCGCACCGCCGTCCAACTTGCAGCAGTTATGGTCTTTCCTTGGGCACGTCGGTTTCTACCGGCGCTTCATTCAGGATTTCAGTAGGATTGCCCGATCGTTGACTGACCTGCTGACGAAAGACACCGAGTTCCTTGTCGATGACAAGTGTCTTTCGTCGTTTGAGACTATCAAGCGATGTGTTATTGAGGCTCCTGTTCTCCAGTCGCCTGATTGGTCTCTCCCATTCGAGATCATGACGGATGCCTCCGATTTTGCCATGGGGTCGTGCTGGGATAGAGAAGGGATGGAGTTCCATTTGCCATTCACTACGCTAGCCGTACATTGGATTCCGCGCAGTGGAACTACACAGTCACTGAGAAGGAGATGCTAGCCGTAGTTTTTGCCCTAGATAAGTTCAGATCATATATTATTGGATCTAGAGTGACCTTGTACACTGATCATACCACCATCAGGTACCTCATGGCAAAGAAGGATGCCAAGGCCAGATTGACTAGATGGATCCTTCTACTCCAGGAGTTTGACATAGAGATTAAGGATAAGCCTGGAGTCAAGAATGTGGTGGCGGATCATCTCTCCTGACTAGAGCATCTAGAGGATTCTGAGCAGACTGATCCTATATGTGAGACCTTCCCAGATGAGGCGATCCTTGCTACCGCCTCTCTCCCGTGGTATGCTGATATTGTAAACTTTCTTGTTGCTAAGAAAGTTCCACAAGATTGGCCCAGGCAGAGACTTGAGACCTTCCTTGCGAAGGCCAAGTCCTACCACTGGGAGGATCCCATCCTTTACCATGAAGGAGGGGATAGCGTCTGGCGTAGGTGCATTCCTCAGGAGGAGCACCATAGCGTCCTCACTTACTGCCACAAGATTGAGGCAGGAGGACATCACTCTAGGAGGAGAACGGCACAGAAAGTGCTCCAATCCGGCCTATGGTGGCCTACCCTCTTCAAGGACTCTGATGAGTTCGTGAAGAGGTGTATTGACTGTCAGGGGATGGGCACTTGTGGACAGCGTGATATGATGCCGATGCAGCCCATTCACTTCTGTGAGGTTTTTGACGCATGGGGCATCGATTTCATGGGTCCATTCCCTAAGAGTCAGGGATTCGAGTACATTCTGTTGGCCATTGATTATGTGAGTCGTTGGGTTGAGGCCATCCCCGCCCGAACCGCAGATGCTAGGACCGTTTGTAGATTTTTGAGGAGGCATATCATTACACGGTTCGGGGTACCTCGAGTGTTGATATCTGACGGGGGGTCTCATTTCGTCAACGACTAGGTGAACGCCCTTGCTAGCGAGTTCGGCATAGACCATCGAGTTGCCACTCCATACCACCCCCAGACGAATGGTCTAGCCGAAGTGTCGAACAGGGAGATCAATACTATATTGCAGAAAGTCGTCCGCCCTGACCGAAAGGATTGGTCACAGCTTTTGGACTCGGTCTTGTGGGCATATCAGACGTCTTTCAAGACACCTTTGGGCACATCTCTCTTTCGCCTCATTTATGGCAAGCCGTGCCATTTACCTGTTGAGTTGAGATACAGGTCACTTTGGGCAGTCACAGATATACTTTTGGATCCAGATAGTGTAGGAGATCAGAGGAGGGCAGAGTTAGCAGCCTTGGAGGAGCTTCGTGATACTGCCTTCTCAAACAGCCTACAGTACAAGGAGAGAGTGAAGGAGTGGCATGATTCTCATATCATCCACAAGCATTTTGAGCCTGGACAGAGAGTATGGCTGTTTGATGCTAGGCTTCGTCTATTTCCAGGGAAGCTACAGAGCAAATGGAAGGGATCGTATCTAGTGAGAAATGTACACGACAATGGAAGTATCGATATATCTGAGTTGTCTTCTAAGAGTACCTTTCGAGTGAACGGCCAGCGGCTCAAGCCATTTCTAGATCATGAGCCGCGAGTCGTTGATGTTGCCCCTATTCACTTTGCGTGATATTTGGTCTCTTGCATCTCGCGCCTGATTCTCACTGTAATCCCGACTTGTATAGATCCAGTTTTCCATATCATTCCATTCTTTAGTCCCACATCCCTTTCTTCATCTTTTGATTATGCTATACCTAGGGTGTACTTTACCCTAAGTATAGGGGGGATGTAGGACTCTCGGGTATTCTTTTGATTCATTTTACCCATGTTTTTGCTGCCTATACTTAGGGATATTTTACCCTAAGTATAGGGGGGTAGACCCTGTACATTCTTCACTCGGTTTTCCCTTCGTGTACAACCTGCTATACTTAGGATTATTTGATCCTAAGTATAGGGGGAAAAGCCGAGATCCTCTTGATTTTCTATTCTTTCATTCGTCTTTGTATATAGCCTTCCTTTTCACTTCCCTATACTAAGCACGAGTTATGTCTTCTTCATCGCTCTTGACTCTGAGGACATCGTTCGAGCTAAGTATAGGGGGTGTGTATATATTTCATATATACTTTAGCCCTAACTCATACGTTGTGTGAGTGTGTAAATAAATAAAATGGCTAAAAACCCAAAATCCATAAAAATTAAAAAATTTTCCCTGTAAATAAACATTCTTTTATTTGCACATACATAGATATTGTACAAATTATTTTTGTAAAAATGTTTTCAAAAACTTTTTATGTAAAGATTGTGTAAATATGTGCATATCAAAACTATGTATATAGTACAAAATTTTCCAAAATGTTATGAAAATCAAAATTTTGCAAAAATCTTGTGTAAATTTGTGTAAATATTTTGCAAAACTTGCATTCATGCATACATCCATGGTTTCAAAACATTTTTCAAAAATTTTGCATTTGTATAAATATTGTGTAAATAGCATCTTTGTATATACTTGTATATAGTTTTTCCTGGATTATAGTTGACATTTAAACTAGCCTGGAATTAAATTGGGAAATGGAGCTTGATTAAGATCTTAATCCACCTAATTCTAAGAGGAACCTCATAGGGCTTAGGGTTAAGGCTTTTCAGGTCCATGGTGACTTAATTATTTGAGTCCACTAGGCTATGATCACATGTCATCTCAATGAGCCTAAGTAGAGCACTTAACAACACACACATGACGCATATAGATAATGGCTTTACTTGGACCTGCACTTTGCATCGAGCTCTCTACGGATGAGGTGGTGAGGAGGCAGTCTTCCTTGACTTGGGGTAGCATATGAGGGTATTACTTCTAGGCGGAACCTCTCTTCTTCTTTTTGTGAAGGAAGTGCGTCTCAACTTGGTATGGTTGCCATGAGGTCTAACGACAGGAGTTGTGGGTTGCAATAATGCTTCAAAAGAGGGATAGTCTACTGGCTCAAGAGGAAAAACTCCTTATGTATATATGCTGCACATGTATATGTTGTATAGATGCACTTGAAAAAAATGCAAAAAGAAAATAACTCCAAAAAAAGTGGTTGGTCTGATAGAAAATGATAATCCCACCGGAGTATGTATATAGTGCAAATAAGAAAAGCTTGAAGACTTATGATTCCATCTTATGTAGCTTGCAGCAGGGAGACTTAGCTACACTGGTTGAGCTCCCAAGCATACATGGCTACACTAGCCATGGTCCATTCTCTTCTTCCCCCTCTTCTTGAGCCGGTTAAACTTGAACTTAGAAGGGAATACCCTGCTCCTCGAGGAAAGAGTGGCCAGACTAGGGTCATAGAGTTACCTTGTTGGGGAAGGGTTGTCAAGTTACTACTTCTGAGGTGGAGAGCTTATATCACTTACACAGTACAAGGAAAGACTAATAGTCTTCAGGGTTTGTGTATGTAGACTTGTTCTGATCTGGATTGTTGAGGAGTCTTGATTATAGATTAGTGGACCTTAGAGGCTGTTGAGTTTTAAACCTAAGTCTAAATAAGGTTCCGACACATCAATAATCCAAAGATCTGATCGAGCTCCATAATTCAATTTAATGAAGGCAAGTTTAATAATCAACCTTGATCCATGCATTTTCTCCTCTTTTTCTCTTTTTCTTTTTCTTTTTCTTTTTCACTTCTTTTTCAAATAAGTGTTTGCTAAGGGACTAGCAAAGATAAGTATAGGGGGTGATGAATACCCATTCATCACTCTTTATTCTTTTATTTTAGCTACAAAACCTTTGCAAAACACATGTAGATATATGTAAATAATAATAATTAGCATTTGGCATGCATTGTGTAAAAATAAATAATTAGCATGTTTTTGTGCATAAATAAAAGAATAAAGAAATAAAAGAAAAAGAGGGAGATATTTAGAATAAATATTGAGCGACCTAATCCCAAGGGAGGGCTCAGCATGGGCCTGACCGCAAAAAGAACCCAAGTAGAGAGAGATAAGGAAGCTCATGTGTGTACATCTAGACCTATAAATAAATAAAAATATTTTCCTCTAAATAAAAATAAAAATGGGCTTGTATTTATTTATATATATTTGTAAATATTAAATTAAAATAAAAATGAGAAAAATTAAAGAAAATTAAAAAGAAAATAAAATCCCTTCATCATTGTATAAAAGCCATGTACATAAAATACTTTATCTATTTATTTATCCCTATAAATAAATAAATAAAAATCCCATAAAAATTGTACATATTCTATATTTCATAATGTAAGTAAATAAAATAAAAACCAAAAAAATCAGAATAAATTAAAAAAAGATAAAAATAAAATCAAAACCAACATTTTACATATACCATATATGTATATAAATAAAAGTAATTACTTTACCCTTGTAAATAATTAATAAAAATAAAACAAAAATATACTTTTATTCCAAATTTTATTCTATAAATAAATAAAATATAAAATTGGAATAAAATGTACAAAAATAAATAATTAAAAATAAAAAATTAAAAATATATAGTGTATATACCTATATATATTAGACTATATTGTAAATACCTAATTTTTATTCATAAAAATAAATAAAAATCACAAAAAATAGTTTATAAATAAATAAACATTATTTGTGTTTTAACGTTTTCCAAAATCGGCCATTTACTATTTTATATTGAATTTCCAAATATTTATGATGTGTCCGCATCCCATTGGTCCACGGGGGATGTTGACCCCCCGGTCAACTCCCCCCTTGGACCACTAGCCCGCGGATCTTGTCGACCGACCCGAGTTCTCCCAATTATTGCGCCTCGATCCGAACTCCAAATCCGCAATCCCTGGGTCCTAATCATTCCCTAATCATCCAAGATCCACGCCCGGTGGTTTCTCCTCGGGGTCCGAGCTCTGATTTCCATGCCCGACCCCATCTTCTTGGACCCCTAGGACTATTTAGTCTCAGCTCTGCCGCACGATTCCAGCTATCTTTGGCTCTGCCTTTCCATCCCAGGATCTCTACTACCTTCGCCTGAGTGACAGCTAGCTGCGGGTGGTGTCGCAGTGAGGAGGAGGTGCCCCAGCCACTGATCCGGCAGCCTAGCGCCGCCGTGCACCGCCCAGGAGTAGCGCTCAAGCCTCAGGCCTCGACGTCCCTTGAGGCAAGGACCAGGAGCTCCAGGAGCTCATTCCCAGTCGACCTCGACCATCTGGTAAGCTTAGGTCTTCTTAGTTTACTCCAATTTCCATTTATGTCCAATTTCGTCCATCGCCGCCGACCATCGATTCCGATCATCCCGTCCACCCATTTCATCAATTGACCCGACCATCACCTCCTCCCTTCTCCCCTGCACGTTCTTCGCCCCTTCATCCAACCCAGTTTGCCCCGGAACTGGGAGGCGATCTCCCATGCCGTCGCATCGTCGGAGATCCTCCACCCCGACACATCGTTCACCCATTTCGCCCCTAACCGGGTCGAGGTATTTTGCCCTCGACCCAGGAGCTTGTTGCTATACTTTGCAGGTCACGCCAGGCCCATCTGAGGGCCTAAGCATCTAGAGGCAGCAGCTCCAGGCCATCGTCGTCGCCGGAGCTCCTCGGAGCTCGCTGGCCTCATCGGAGAGGTGCATCAGCTGCGGGACATCTTGGCGGACCCATTCCGCATCTTAGAAGCAGCAGAGGAGTCTCACTTAGCGAGTTCTGGGCCGGCAAAGGTCGCCGGCCACCTGTTCTTCCAGGAGCCTTCCCAGCCGTCCATTCAGCCTCGAGCTCCAGATGTGGTCCATGCCGTTCATTTGAGGAGCAACCCTCATCGTCAGATCCGTTGGAGGATTGATCTGGACCGTCCGAGCCTACGAGGGTTAGCGCCAGCGATTCTGCACCGTTGATCATCCACGTGGCGAGCCCTCCACCATCCGATCAGATCCGAGGTTCCTTCGTTGGTGCGCCGCCCCCTGCAGCTGTTGGATACACCACGTGGCGTGCATCCAGCCCCTCGGTTAATAAAAGGTAATTTACCCTTAGGCCCTCTCTCTTTTAGTCTTTATTATTCAGTCCTGTAAATATTTTCCGTAGTTCATTTTATTTTGGTAAAATTGCATAGAGGACCTGGTAGTTTACTTTAATTGCATTTCTACCCCTGTATTTGTTGGACACGTGCTTCGTCACGTGAATCTTTGGTGATTTTGCATATTTGGGCCTGTAGTCTGGATGTGTTAATGAATGAAATATATTTTTGGATATTTGCACTTATGCCCCTATGAGTGTTTTTATTGAACATGTGCTGAATATCGTGGGCTTTTTATAACTAAGCCCCTAGACTTTTAGCACCTATTGCTAATAAGTCCGAGGACTTAAGTTTTCTTTCATTTGGGTCCCTCAATGCCCAGGACACGTGTTGTGCGCGTGGGCATCTGGTGTTTTTGCACGAGGACCCCCTAAGTTTCTGTTTTTGTTGCTTTTAGGCCCCTAGAACATATTTTTATTACAAACAGGTCCTTGT
The DNA here is from genome assembly GCA_037367405.1 of Ottelia alismoides. NCBI lineage: Eukaryota > Viridiplantae > Streptophyta > Magnoliopsida > Alismatales > Hydrocharitaceae > Ottelia > Ottelia alismoides. The sequence continues at coordinate 199,199 of JAZKJV010009430.1, forward strand.
GTACTATGGGCTCTTGTTTGTTTTAGTTAAAATATCAAATCTAATCCAAATTAAGTGAAAATTTGATACGTGGCTCCTACCACTGTGTAGAATTTTCACTAATTTTTGGGAAATTTTTTAGCCCTTTTATTATTTTTAAAAATTCAAAAACCCTTAATTTTGTCTCTATCCAGATTATAAGATCAAAAAAATTATAAAAACCTCTTTAAAAATTATAAAAAAATTAGGCTTTGTGTATTTTTGTGTGTTTGATTTTCTGGCCAATTTTGGCCATTTTTGGATTCATAAAAAATATAAAAATTAAAAGACCTTGAAAAACTTATAAAAATTTTAATAAATCACAGAAAACTCAAAAATTAATAAACCCTCTTTCTAATCTTTCCTTTTTGTTTCTATTTTCCCAAAAAAAATACCTACAGGCTTTGCAAAGACCATTTAGTATTTTTAAGTGGTCTTTGAAGCCTGGATGGACAGTGTTCATTGGTTTCAACCTTCTTTTATTTTTAGAAAATTCCTTAAAAATCAGAAAATTCTCAAAAATTCACCAAAAACAGTAAAAAAATATAAAAATTCTAAAAATATTTTTGTTGGAATTTTTAGAGCATTTTTGACTAATTAAATAATTGATTGAAGTTGTCTTTATTTGCCCTTCTTATTGTTTTCTTTATAATTAAAAATCCAAAAAATATTAAAATATTAAAAATCCACCAAAAATCATTTGTTTTTATTTTCTCTGTTTTTAGACTACTTCGTAGGCCGCAAGGCCATCTCGTGCTCCTCGAGTTCAACCCTGTGAGCTATACCAGGTCAATCCCATAGCTAGGACTGCTAGTTGGTTTTCTCGTGTTTCTATCTTTATTTGGTGGTCCGATTTTTATTTCTTGTTGAGCTTTGAGTCCCGAGTGACTGAGGTCACAACGACCTTAGTGACACCTTTACCTTAGTCGTTCGGGCGACTCATCACGTGGACCAACCAGGAGGGCCGGAGAGTTGACCCGCAGTCAACTCTCGGACCCGCGCCTGCAAGTGTGTCAGACCTTGTTTTTGCCCTGCCTTCACGGATTTTTCGAGGTCAGAGCTTTCATCCTTTTGTGTCGATGTCTTCTGCATTTTTGCTCCTCGATAATCTAGCATGCACGCCCTATGCTTGTCTTGGGTGGAGCATCGCTGCATTTTCTACTCCGCCTCGATCTTTGGAGCTCGTTGACCGCATGTACAAAACCACCTCCCGACCTTCCTTGATCTTTTGAACCCTCTTTGACTGTTTTCTTCCCTCTCTTTGGTGAGCTTTGGACTAGAGCTCATGACAGGAGATCCTCTAGCTCCCTAGAGGCATGGTTAGGCGGTGGTGGAGTGGCCTCCACTCCCCATCTCCGGCCTTCGGCCGTGAGGTCTTATCTCCTCAGCCTCGGCCAAGTCGAGGTCGCTTTTTGTTCATTTTTTTTGCTAGTTAGTTAGCCTAGTTCTAGATTTAATTTCGTGCATTTATCTTGTTATTTAATCGAATCATTAGTGTATATCCTACTCTCGAACACCTCGTCGGAGCTCTTGAGCTCCGGCGACCATCATCGACTCTGCACACGCCCTCCGCTCGCTAATAAAATCCAGGACACCCGTTCTTCTGTGCTGATGTGTTTTATCTTCTTTGTAGGTCCTGAAGGAGGCGTTTGAGCCTCGGATTCATTTTCCCCAGGTTCACGGAGCATCCGCGAGCGCCTGAGGCCATTCGTTGGCCTTCGGTCCCATTTAAGGCACATGGGAGCTTCATCGGAGGTGCAGGAGCACGCCGAAGCTATCAGTGAGGCTCGGCGAGGTCGGAAGAAGGAGTACCCTTGATTTCAAACTCGCCCCTGACGAGTTCTTCAATTGTTCTTCCACCTTTGACGAGCGTCGTTGGATCTTGATCCTCCGCCCAGTTTGTACAGGAGCCGTCCGATCTCCCCACGCGTCCATCGTTCGATCATCAGGGGAGGTCTAATCTAGACCATCCGCATCAAACTGTCATCGGTTCACCGGGTCGCGACACGTGGCATTAGTGACTCTCCATCAGCCATCGGATCCCCAGATGTGGGTATTTTACGCTATTTCCCCCGCAATTTTTTGTAATATTTAGTTAGTATATGAACTTTCATAGGCAGTTCATTTATTTTTGTAAAAATTGCAGAATCACCCCCAAATTTTCTATATTGCATTTAGGTCCCCAGCCATGTCACCTCACGTGACTCACACACGTGGGGTGGGGGCATTTTGTGGAAGACCCCCTAGGAATAGTTGTATTTGTATTAAGTCAAGAAACTTTTTAAATAAGTTATTAACTTTTTGGATAATTTGCATTTTAGCCCCCCATCATTTTGTTAAGGGATTTTTGCACCCATAACCCTGAGTAATTCCACAATAACAATCATAGCCCTGCATAATCATGAATTACATGAGAAACCCCGGATTGTCACTCCGTCTCACACTCATAACCCTCTGTTAGTTTAATATGTTAACTCAACTATATAAGTGAGTTAATATAACCAATATATGATCTAACGGCTAGGATTAGCCAAAATAAAAAAAACAAAAGAAAAAATAAATTACAAGGTTGCAGGTCGGTGGGATCGAGCTGGGGGAGGGGGCCTTCTCGACGGCTTCCGAGAGAGAGGAAGCTCGGTGTGGGAAAGGTTGCAGGTTGGTGGGGGCGTGCAGGGGGAGGGGGCCTTCGAGCAGGGGAAGGGTCGGCATGTGGGTGGGGGCGGAGCTTCTGCTGGCAGAGGCGGGCAAGGATCGGAGGGATTTAGAGGAAGAGCATGGGAGAGCTCCACCCTGGGGGGAGGGAGTCGAGGAGGAGCTCCGCCCTAGGGGAGAGGGAATCGGCGTGTGGGTGGGGGCAGAGCTTCTGCTGACAGAGGCGGGTAGGGATCGGGGGGATTTGGAGGAAGAGCAGGGAAGGAGTTCTGCCCTAGGGGGCTTACTGCTGGCGGGGGGGGTTGGTTGCTGTTGGCGGAGGCGGACAAGGATTAGGGGTGGGGGCGGAGCAGGGGAGGAGCTCTGCCGGGGGGTCTTTGCAAGGCTCGTAAGTGCTGGCGGGAGGGGGGTGTTCGCACAGGGGGGCTTTCGAGGAGGAGCAGGGGAGGAGCTTCGCCCTAGGGGGGCTTGCTGCTGGCGGTGGGGGGGTGTAGGTGTTGTTGGCGGAGGCCTACAGGGATCAGGGAGAGGGGGTTGAGGAAGAGCAGGGGAGGAGCTCTGCCATGGGGGGTTGCTGCTGGCATAGCCGAGGGGGTTCGGGCATTTGCTTGTCAGAGAGGTCGACCTCGACCAGAGGGGTGGTATGAAGGTGATGACCACGGCGGCGGGCCAGGGGGAGGGGGTGGAGGCACTGACGTAGGGCCTGCATGGGAGGAGGAGGTGGTGCTCGACAGGGAGAGAGGGGAAGAATGGCATTTTTGTAAATAAGAATGAACATCAAGGGTAAAGTTTTGTCTTCTTAATAGAAACCGTCACATATAACGACTATCTCAAACGAAACATAACATAGGGTTATGTCATGTAAGAGTTAAGCATACTCGGGGTTTCTCGTGTAATTCGCTATTATATAAGATTATGAATGTTATTACGAAATTACTCAGGTTATGGGGTAAAAATCCCTTTTGTTAATTACCAATAGGTCCTCGCCAGCCACGTGCGAGTCGCGTAGTCATTGGTGTTTTTGCAGGAAAGCCCCTGGGGGTTCGCTTATTTCATTTTGGTCCCGAAACATTTTTAATTAGCTATATATTTCTGGAAAAAATGCATCTAGGCCCCTAGATTTTTGCATATTTACAATAATACCCTTGCTAGGATTGAATTTTCTTTCTGTTTCTTCTATTTATTTCATGCATTTATAAAACCCTAAAAAATCCCAAAAAATTACCTTAGCTTCCTGTTTTGTTGCTCTATCACGCCATAATTCTATTTTGCAAATTTGTTGCATTTTAAGATTTATAAAAATTCAAAAACATTCATTTTCATCCATGTTTGCATTAGAAAATACATAAAAATTCTAAAACTTTTTGCAAAAAAATCCAAAAAAATATATTTTGAGTGTTGTTGCATCTTTTATTTTCAGACCAAAAATCATTAAAAAATACAAAAGAAAACCCGTAAAATTGCAAAACCCCTAAAATATTTATAAAAATACTAAAAATCCATTAAAAAATAATTTTTATTTCTAAATTTTCTTTATTTTATTATTTAATTTAAAATTAATTTGGAGAATTTTTGTCTCTGTTTGATATTTTATTTCTCCATTATAATCTCAGATTTTTATTTTATTCCATGTTTTAAGTATTTTTGACTTTAAAAAATACCCAAAAATTAGGAAAAATGTAGAAAAAATCACCAAAACATTAGAAAAATATAAAAAGCATAAAAATATTTTGTTTTCTGAATTTTACCTATTTTTACATATTTTTATAAATACTTTATCCCTCTCTTTTCTTATATTGTATATATACTTTATTTTATAAATTAAAAAAGTTAAAAAATATAAATTATAAAAAGCAAATACAAAATAAAAAAATCAAAAATCAAAATATAAAAATATAAAAATTGAAAATATTATTAAAAATATAAAATTAAAAACCGACAAATGAATAGCACACTTATAGACATATACTTCACATTCACTTTTGAGCATTTTTGCCCAGATCTACATGCTTGCTCCCTGTGTTCGACCTCTACACTACTTGCACTATACACATCTTTTGTAGAGTTATAATAAATTTTAACTCCGCACCGCTTTTCATCGTTTGATCTCTGTTGTGGGTTAATTGTTGACTAATTGGGGTTTCTTGAGTGGTCGCCACAACGACTTTGTCTCCGCCTTGTGTGAGACATATTTTGACCCTCGCAAAATCTCGATTATCAACTACTTATCATGTAGACAGGATAAGCGATTGAGGACAACCCACAAATCATGTATCTCGTTCCTATAGGAACACACTCCTTGAAAATATGCTGTTGAAAATTGATGGGTCCTGACAGAGGTAACTGCTATTGTAAAGGAGAAGGAAAACATAAAGACTAGCCTTTATGGACCTGGTATTGCTATTTTTATGGGGGATGCTGAACATGTGGGCTTTGCTAGCTCGACTGGTATGTTTGTTGACAGATATGGCTGATCCTACCATGTCAATTGAGATGGAAGAGGTGTAGGTGTAAATGATGTGTTTTAAAAAGTAGGGGACGTTGGTAAAGTGGGCGGTCCCCCAAACTTCCCTACCTGGAAGGGTCATGTGTATACCACACACCATTTACCACCCACACCTTCTCAGTAATTGTCTCCGATGATGGTGTCTGATGTTGATATGAATGAGAAAGAGTATGGTTCTCTACCCACAACTGTGGTGGTCCTAACATCAGTTGTTCATGTACATGATGTACTCGATAAACAAGAGCAGCAGATGCAGTCACGACAGGTATCTTCATTTTAGATACCCTCTCTTTCAGCTCAGCCATCTGCTTCGGCAACTTGGATAAGTTGCTACCCAACTCATCCATCCTCTTATCGATCCTCTCTACAGTCGTCAACTTATCTGCTATGATTCCCATGTTGGGAATCAGATCCTCATATAAATCAACTACCTTATTTCCCCCTTTGATAAGAATGATATGGGGGATTCTGTATGAGCTCTACTAGCGGTCTGTGCTTTGCTCGTCTCAACCATGCTCTCGAACACCTTCCGGACGGTTGTCCACTCCACGTGAAGTGTATCTACCTCCACAAGCAGCACTAACGAAACCATGCACCTCAGGGTTGAGACCATTGAATACTTGTTGAACAAAGATGGTAGGCCCTAGTCCATGACAATGACACTTCTGCAATAAATCCTTGAATCGCTCCCATATATCATAGAAAGGTTCATTCGATAATTGGGAGAAACTCATGATGCGAGAAAGCATCAAGTTAGTTCTACTCAAAGGGAGGAACTTTTTCAAGAAAAGGTCTTTGAACTAAGTATAGATAGTTATAACTACCTCCAAGTTCTTCATCCAATAATCTACATTATCTTTCAAGGAAAAAGGTAGAGATTTGAGTCTAATATAGTACTGGCCAATCCTAGGATGTTTAAGGTTAGTACAAACTAACTCAAAGTCTCTAAGGAATGTGTAGGGCCCCTCGTGTGCATTCCCATTGAAGTACGACAACAGATTCAAAAACTACGGCTTCAATTCATATTCGACTTCCAGTTCAATTGGACCCAACCAATTTGTCATCTCATAATGTCAAAGATTATATGCCGCACCCACAGGTGCACACTCATAGGTTAAGATGGCATATCTAGGCTCTTAATAAATTTGCATTCCTTTCTGAGTTTTCTAACCTAGCTAAGACTATATGTAATGGGTCTTCACATTCTTCTTCCTCCCCATTTTGTTTCTTTGGAGGCATTTTAGCCAAATCTTCTAAACATTCATAAAAAAGAGGGTTAAGTGAGATCGTAATGAAGATATTGAAATCATATCGACGTCACCAAGGCAATGATCTTCCTCTATGAGAAGAGAAGAGAGAAAGGGTTCGGTTGGGATATAACCGCTCCCTATGAAAGACTCATGAAATCTTGAACCGAACCAAGAGTTATTTCGAATCCATGAAGGTCCAGGAGAAGAGGATGATTGGACCTTAGAAGACATGATGTTTGGAAGGTTTAATGACAAGTTCGCAAAATCTGAATAGATTTCTGGCCAACTATCCATCTTCGATTTCAAGAGAGTACGGAAAAAAATGAGCAAGATAGATTCAAGAAAGTTCTAGTACTACATTTCACTTGAATGTGCGAGATCAACATACATAAATCAAACATAATGCAAACCCTTTGATATTTTCACCAACTCAACACGTGAAGGCTGTAAGGGTTTGGCCTATTTTATCTTGTCAGTTTTGATTGGTGATAGAACGATCTTTACAAGCACACAGGGAGTCTCCTACTGCACCCAGTTGAAGTCTTATAAGTCCTCATTCAATATCGCATTCCAAAAGGAACTTAGAAGTGCAGACAACCGAAATGTATTTCTAATGTCGAAGGCGACCACTTGCAGCTCCCAAAATTTATGGGAGTCAGGCCTGGAGACTTAGGGTGGAAGTCCAGGGACTTGGGCTCTAACCTTATGGATCTGTCCTCACCCACTTTTTCTGGGGGTAAGTACATGGGTACAATGAGGGTGTTACTGCCTCTAATACAATGTTGCTTTTATTCCAAGTTAATTAATGTCTAGTTTCATAATTCAGTCCCAATTATAATGTTGGTTATCACTTGATTAAGGTGACCACATGACAAACATGCCTAACGTTTAGTCCCTTTTCCTTTTCATTAAGATTGTAAAACACGGGAAAGTGACAGGAAATGGATGCAGGAAGAAATCAATAATGTGTGCAGTCATTTAGAGATACTCACAGTGATTCTTAGTACTCTTCATGTGGATGCTAGACTGAATATTTAAATCTCGATATATGATGCAAGTAGAAAAGTCATACCTAAATAGGAGTTCTATTAGTGGTAAAGATAGATCAAGTAGTATGTATTTATGGTGCTTCTATTAATGAATCTCTAAGATAGAAGTGAATCTTAAGAGATCAAAAATTGTGTGTCTTAAGTTACGAAATAGGAAAAGGCAATTTGACCTAAATTTTATCTATTTGAAGCAATGTGCCTAGTTCTATTTTTGCCACTTAAGTCGAGAACCACTCTCAACACAACCACACAATAATGGAATAATAACGCTTTTGTTTAGAAAAATGAGATCTCAAATGAGAACTGTTGTAAATATGGTAATTTACATAATTATTATAAAATAATAATACAAAAATGTGATAACACAAAAATCACTACTCGATTAAACTATAATTTTCTCCTGATTCACTTGTTTCAGCAAAAGCTCCAAGCTTCTCGCCTCAGCATGCCTTCAGTTTTCATCGGCTACAAGGGTCCTACCACAGAATAATAAAATGTTTAGAGAGTTCTTAAGAGAAATATATATCTAATTAAATAGATGCAAATACAAAACAAAAAGAATAAAACAACTCAAACACTTAACCTAAAATGCACTGAAAATCACTAAAATAAATCAAATAGTGTGCAGTATCCTAGCAATTTGTATTATGGCCAATTAGCAATCAATTAGAACCAAATCGAATGTCTCTGTGAAGAGGGCTCGGTTTAATTTATAATTGGACAAGTCTAGGGTCGAACTTAAGGATATGAGTGATTATCTAATTTAATCTGGTATTTAAATATCTATTACAGTGATTAGTTTGTGATCTAGGTCAAGTCACAAAAAATGCAATGCACGATATTTTTAAGAGATTTTTTATGCAATTATATTAAATGATCAAGTAATGATGCACAATGCAACATACAAGAAATGCACAACCACATAATAATGCCCCTGATTAATTAATTTAAATAACTTGTGAAATTAATTAAGACTTAATAAAAATCAGTGTATCAATGCTTCAATCAACCACAAAATATTTAAATTTTAGTTAAATTTCAAGGTTGAAAGGAATATTTATGCACCTTGATTTTTAATACATGTGAGATAATTCAAATCAGCAAATATAATACAACAAATTAAAGAACATAAAAAGATATTTCAAATGACACCAAATTACACAAACAGCAAACGAGCACAACTACAATAAAAACTATTTTATTTATTTACAAAAAGGTCCTCACACGGACTTAATTACAAATATGTAAACATGTCTAGATATGCTTGTAAATATCAGTAAAGACGAGACTTATCTAAAATTTTTGAAATCTTGAAGGGTTCCCTTGTAATTTACCCACCCCATGTGACTTCTAGGCTTGGAGCGCAGAGCAGGTTCGTTTCGCGTGGTGGCACGTTGTGCTTCGGTTGTGGCTCAGGTTGCTACAAGGCTGAGTCTTTGAGGCATTGCTTCAGAGCGAGTGACGTGGCATGTTGGAGGTCGTTGAGTCACGCCCAATTAGGGTTGATCTGATGGTATAGGCTCCTCCTCCCTTGGCGCACTCCTCCGCATGCGGCGAAGGCAAGGATGTGCTGCGGCGAGAGCCTCCTTCCTCCTTCGCACCCCTCTGCTCGATCTAAAGGTTCGGAGACCTTCATGAAGGTCTCGCAAAGAGGTTGGTGCTTAGGTGGAGTGTTGAGGAGTTTAGTTTGCTTCAGGTTCATGGCTTGAAACCAAGCTCGAGAAATTGTTGTAGACACTACAAAACAGATAATAGGTCGAGTACCTCGCCAGCATCAAATCACCATTATCGCACTCGAATTACGAGCCCTAACTATCATTGAGGGTTGGAAGAGTCTAGGAGTTGATGCACGAAGTGGTGGATGGAATCTACTGTTGTTAGTGGTGAGGGTTTTTTATCAGAGAAAAAAGGTGGTTGATAAAGGTTGCTAGTGGTGGTTTCAACCAACGCCAGATGGTAGAGGGTTAGGGTTAGATGGACTTTGGTGGTTGGCATGGAAGAGGAGAATTAGGAGAAGAAGTTGGCGAAGGAAGATGGCTGAGAGGACGACTGATGATAAAGGGAGAAAATGTGGAAGTTGTACAGTTGCAGCATTGCACTTCTTGGCGATCAGGGTTGCTAGAGGTTGGGGATGTCTCCCCAATCATTAGATGAAGATCGAATGGATGGGAATTGGGTGCAGTTGGGCGGTAAGATGCATTTGATCAGATGCATCAAACGGTTAGGAGTGAGGCGCTAATGGGCGATTATGATAGAATGAGATGGAAGATCAAACGGTCGAAATAAATAGACGTTGGGTTAATAAGGAACGACTAAGTGGAATAAGTTGATTGGGTCATGTGGCCCAATAAAATAATCAGAAACTAAATAAACAAATGTAAAATAAAAAAGAAATAGTTAGAAGAACAGTTAGAAAAAGTGAAGAACAGTTAGAAAAAGTCATCTATACTAAGAAATATTTTTGAAAGTAATTTTAACTCATTAAGAATACTTCTTGTATTTCTTTCTATCATTTTTTGGATTTTTAATTAATATTTTATGAGATTAATTAAGTACAAAATTACACTATTTTTTATTGGGTTTTAATAAATAAAGAAACATATAAAATATAGGCACAATAATATATTGGTTTTTATATAATAATTAAGGTTAATTACTTACAACATATTTTTTATTAGTTAAGGTTAATTGATTAATAATTAGATGAAAGAGCTCAAGCTAAAGAGGTAGTAATCAATAAATAACCTAACAAACCAAGGATTTATCAGCTTGTACGCATAATTGAACGGGCATCTAACCAACATATCGTAATCCTCGATCCAACAACTATCTTGTTCATATTTCATCAGTTGCATTATTCTTCCAAACCACTCAATGAAATTGATCTCGCTTAAGCCCCTTAAAACTACCATGACGGTTTTTCCACTTGTGGTAGAATGGATCAATTTCAGACACTTGTTTTGGCACATATAATTGTGACAAGTGTCTTTCAACCTCTTGTATTGGAAATATTATCATTTTGTTTATTGCTTGACCTTGGATCTCGAGTATTGATAGACAATCATCTTCGAGTTCATTATAAGGAACATCATTTCTTTCACAATTTTTGAAACACTTCTCCTCACTGTCTATGTACATCATGCAGAAAGTGATGCATTACTCGACCAAGTATCCCTCGACAATTGTTCCCTCTAATTTATAATGATTAAGCACATAATCCTTAAGTTTTTTAAGGTACCTCTCTATTAGATACATCCAACGGAACTAAACCGGTCCTCCCAACTTTGCTTCATCGACCAAATGAATTATCAAATGGACCATGACATCAACAAAGATGGGTGAGAACAAGCGTTTTAGCTTGCAAAGTGTCTTAAAAATCTTCTTGTCCCATTTGTCTAGTTGTTTCGGGTCAAGTGTCTTAGCACACAAAACTTTGAAGAATAGACCCAACTCGGTAATTGGCTCAACGATCGATTGATGTAAAAGACCACACAAGACCATAGATACTTACATATAGATGTGGATGCCATGACTTTTAAATCCATTTATTTTATTTTGGTTGTCATTTACACATGTGGAAATGTTCAAACAAAATCCACCTGGAACAACAATATCCTTTAAAAATGATAAAAGATGTGATTGTCTGCTTGTATCGAGATAATAAAGTGCATCTGGCATGTGAAAACCACCGTTCTCCTTTGATATCAAATGCAATTGGTTATGAACAACAAGTTGTTGTAGGTCTTTTTGTGATTTAATTATGTTTTTTGGAGAATCAGTGAGATTAAAAATATCCAGAATATTATCCATTGCATTCTTCTCCATGTGCATTACATCAGATTGTGGTGTATGTTCAACTCTTTATAGTACGATAACTCCATGAAGAAAATGCTCTTTTTTTCAGTGCAAGACTTTCCAAATCTTTCTTAAACATCTAACTGAGTCTAAGGTCTTTCATCTGCAACAACTTATCCATCTGTTCATGCCATGATTGTCTCAAGGTATCTCTTTTCAAAACTCTACTTAGAAAGCTATCTGAGGCAAGACAAGATTTACCGCCAAACTCATTCTTATGCAAATTGTTCCATCATCGATGCAATATTGGAAGAAATCTACGATGATTCAAATAACACATCTTCTTGCTTTCACGTAGGCGAAGATAGTGCGTTTGTTCCATACACACTAAACATACATATTTTCCTTCGTACTCCAACCAAATAGTTTGGCATATGCGGAAAAGTCGTTGACTATCCACAATAATGCACCGCGTATTTGAAAGGATTTCTTTGCATGTGCATCGAAAGTCCCCACATTATTTTGCCACAATAGCTTAAGCTCATCGATAAGCAGTTGCATGTATACGTCGATGGCATTTCCAAGCATTTTTGGGCTGGGAATCAGTAGGGTAAATATCATAAAGTTTGACTTCATGCACATCCATGAAGGGAGGTTGTAGGCCATGACAACCACTGGCCAAATAGAGTATGATAGGAATATATTCTTGAAAGGACTGAAACCATTGCTAGCAAGACCTAATGAAACATTTATACTGTCCTTTGTGAAAGAGGAAAACATGGAATCGAATAACTTCCATTGAGAAGAGACTACTGGATGAAACATAAGTCCGTCTTTAGATTGATTCCTCTCATGTCAAGTCATCCATTTTGTTGTTCTGTTCAACTTGAACAATCTTTGCAATCTAGGGAAAAGAGGGAAATAACGTAATACCTTAGCTAGTATTTTTTTGATGCGGGAAAGATCAATATTCTTGCATCGATATCTGCATGCTCCATATTGCGGGCAAGTATCCATGTTCGCGTAAGCAATTCCGAAAAAAGTATACAAACGTTAGGACATACATTGATCTCTGAATTGAGTCCTAACTTCTGAAACTTTTTCTTCGCGTCCCTCCAAGCATTCGGGAAACCATTCTTTGCTTCCAGCAACCATCGTATCTAATGAAGAATATCATCCATGCAAGTAGTCGTGCATCTATGTCTCGCATTTATCCTGAATAATTACAACAAAAACTTTAATCTTGGCATATTATTCCCCCCTACGATGGGTTCCACCACATCTTTCAAAAATGTGAAAAATTGGCCACTATCCTCTATGAGTTCAATAGGATCTTCATCATGAACAAAGACATACTCATCGAGTATTGGCTGATTCGGTTGGGAACAACCTTCAGTTTGTAAATCTACATTCATTGAAAATGAGTTGCCTATAAAGTTCTCACCGTGAACAAATCAATTAATGTAAAAGTCCCACCATCCATTCAAAATTGCATGCTAAAAGATGGTGGATCTATCTCTTAATTTCTTGTTCAGACATTTCATGCATGGGCAAGGAATCGAATCTCTATTTGGACCTTTTCAAAAGGTAAACTGATCCTCATGAAATGCTCATCCTACCAAGTTTAGCAAACAAGCTTTGTATGCAGGATAAGCAGTCTGACGCTTCATTGTCTAAGACTTTTCCAGAAAACAAGGCTCATCAGAGTCATGAAACCAAAAAATCTTAACCAATTCAACTCACTCGACCTTAATCCAAGACAACAAGTGGTTGGTCCAAAATCAAGAATAGTAGATCTAGGAGATGAGAAGAGTAATATTTTTTTAAACAACTTTACTTGAGCCCGTACATAAGATGCAAACCACAATATAATGTGATTGGTGTCCCATACCAAAGTTTACCATTTAAGCAAATTTTGGCAGCATAACCCCGGATCGCTTCAGTATATCCCATAAATCAAATGTGATCAGCTCTCAATTATCGCTGAGGTGACAATTAATTAAATCTGATCATAAATGATTTGGTATATCAAATAGGATTGGAGTTATGTTACCGAAAAATATGCTCAAATGTAAACTTTTCCATGCAACAATAATCGCATTGTACTATGATTTGTGTCTTTATGGACCCCCATAGTCCAGATTCTCCGAACTAAGGAAAGCCAATATATATAAAATTATACGTGCACATTGCGTACTATTTTTTACGTGCAACAAATGGGATCTACAAGATGTCCATATAATACTTAATTATATATGTTGATTGGGCATTTAAATGTATTTGTTGGTATGCGAGAGAGAAAAGGAGCTATGTGACATCTAAGATTATATATAATTGAAGAGTAAGTCTATATTGTATATGACCTATTAACAATGAACCTACAAAAAATAAGTCTTCCACCTACACACATCAAACATTGGATCGAGATATCTCATCTCAAAGTGTGTCCAATAGTTTTACGAAACCAAAAAAATATAACACTTTGGAAATGATGAAACCTTCCAATGTGTTGCACCCTCCTCCCAGTATGCAGGGCCACACACCACCCGGTATGGAGGGAAGCATTGTGTGTAATTGGTTTTGTGTGATTTTCTACGAAAATTACGTTCTAATTTTATTGAATACTTGAGTACAAATTAATGTGAACATATTATCATATTAATTAACATTTAATATGATAACTTATCACATGAGTTTTTTTAATGTAACACAAATGACATACATATGGTCACAAGTACATGTATATATACATGATAACAAATACATAGCTAGGTACATTTATTTAGAGCATCATTTCTAGCATAGAAAAGATTAATTATATAGATACAATCGTACATTAGGTTATATCTTACTTATGTACATTAGATAGATATATTTTTCTAATCAGTTAAATATTATAGTGACCCCAGGATCCGGGTTACCCGTTTACACAACATTCACATATAAAAGTTATGATTGATCGTGCTAAGTTATGGAAATGAGGAAAAAATTTCACGATTGAGTGACATTCACCATTTATAAACAAATCACATCATATGTGTCACTATAAAACATTTGCATTTATATCCATGTAGTACAACATGTATCACAAATATCTTAGAATTTCACATAAAAATTCCCAAAATTCAACTATAAAAACTATGATATTAGGAGCTTAATAAGTGGTCTGAATTTAGGATCAAATTCATGCAAAATCCCCAAAAAATTTTATCTTTAAAACTATGAGATCAAGAGCTTAATGAGTAGTCTGAATTTAGGATCAAATTTATGCAAAACCCCAAAATTTGCATCTTTAAAACTATGAGATCAGGAGCCTAATAAGTAGTTTGAATTTAGGGTCAAATTCATGCAAAACCCCCAAGTTTTTCACCTTTAAAACTATAAGATCATGAACCTAATAAGTGGTATAAATAAAGGATAAAGTTCATGTAAAATCCCCAAAAATTTCATCTTTAAAACTAAGAGATCATGAGCTTAATAAGTGGTTGAAACTTAGGATCAAATTCATGTAAAACCCATAAAATTTTCATATTTGAAGCCATGAGACCAGGAGCCTAATAACTGGTCTGCATCTAGGATCAAATTCATGCAAAATCTCCAAAATTTTCATATTTAAAATTATGAGATCAGAAGATTAATGATTGATCTGAATTTAGAATAAAATTCATGTTAATTTAGATCAAATTCATGGAAAACACCCAAAATTATCATCTTTAAAAATATGAGATCAGGAGCCTAGTAAGTGGTCTGAATTTAATATTAAATTCATGCAAAATCCCCCAATTTTTTATCTTTAAAACTATGAGATTAGGAGCCTAATAAGCGAGCTGAATTTAGGATCAAATTCATGAAAACTCCCCAAAATTTTCAACTTTAAAACTATGAAAATCAAGAGCTAGTAATTGGTCTGAATTTAGGATCCAATTCATGCAAAATTCCTTCAATTTTTCGCCCTTATAAACATGAAATATGGATCTCATAATTAGTCTGATTTATGATCGAATTCAGGTAAAAACCCTTAATTTTTCATCTTTAAAATATGAAATCATGAGCTAATAATTGGTCTGAATTTAGGATCCAATTCATGCAAAACCCCCCAATTTTTCATGCTTATAAACATGAAATTGGGAACTAAAATCAATCTGATTTTAGGATCAAATTCTTGCAAAAACTCTTAATTTTCATCTTTAAAATATGAAATCATGAGCTAATAATTGGTCTAAATTTAGGATCCAATTCATGCAAAACCCCCCAATTTTCGTCTTTAAGAACATGAAATCTGTAGCCAAATAATTGGTCTGAATTTAGAGACTAATGCATGCAAAACCCCTAACTTTTTCATCTTTAAAAACCTGAAATCTGGAGTTAAAAACTGAAGCTTGAATTTGGATTCAATTTGTGTAAAAACCACGCAAATGATAGCAAAAGAGGGGTAAGGTTGTACCTTGGATCCTCCAAAATGGAGGAAGATGATAACAACACCTGCTGCTATTATTGGCAGCAGCAACACCTGCTTGGTACATCAGCTACAATAGCAATGGTTGAGGAATAAGCACAACAGTTGTAGCAGCAGCAACTACAACAGTTGTAGCACTAGCAGCAGCTCAGAACTGAGCTTCGACAGCAGCAAGAGCTGCTGCAATGGCAAGCAGCAGCAGAGCAAAGGAAGGAGAGAGCTCCTTCGGTGGGGAAGAAAGAAAGAGAAAAAGAAAAGAGGAGAGGAGAAATGTGGAGAAAAGAAGAGGCAAAGGTATGGTGATATAAATAAGAAGGGGAGGAAGTTGAGGTGTCAACTATTGGGAGTGAAGGATGGCACGTTTGGGTTAAATTTGGATTCTTTAAAAAATTTTATTTCTAACTTATTGGAACTTCAAAGTTACCACCATTATCACCATGAATCTCCGATTCAGATGATTGATGGCTCATTTCGATCATCTCGTAGTGACGATCAAATTGAGTATAATATTCATAATTTTCTGATCTAAGATGGATTCAGAAATTGGTGAAATAGAATTTTGATTTATGATTAAAATTTACAATTTAAACATGTCAAATGACCTTTGATCGACAAATGGTCAATTTCATTAGTTATGATTTGTCGAAATGAAATTTGTGATGGTCTCAATTTATTTTGCAGTTTGGACCGTGTCGCGGCTTTTTCCAATGACATGAATAATGATGCAATCGATTTTGGTCGATTGCACCCAAACAAAATTTGATTTAGGATCTATGGATCGATTCAGGTTATTTAATATCGATTGATATCTTTGTCGGATCACAT
Organism: Ottelia alismoides; assembly: GCA_037367405.1. Lineage (NCBI taxonomy): Eukaryota > Viridiplantae > Streptophyta > Magnoliopsida > Alismatales > Hydrocharitaceae > Ottelia > Ottelia alismoides. The sequence continues at coordinate 215,750 of JAZKJV010009430.1, forward strand.
GGACCCGAATAGGGTCAGACTTAGTTTCAAATCTGAGTGTTACAAACATAGCTACATTTATTCATAGATACAATCATACATTAGATAAACATTCTTACTGAATATAGAGGTTCTCAATTAGATACATCTAAATCCACTAAATCTAAACACCTTAAACTGACCCAATCATAATTTATTCATAGCCACAATCATACATCATATAAGTCTACAATTTAACACAATCATAGAAATAATATCCCATAACTACAATTATACAATCGTTGCCTATAATCTAAAACAATTTAACATGAACAAAAAAACACAAAAAATATATGTTGAAAGTTATATCTTTGAATATGAGATGAGGAGGCGTCAGAGATCTCTTGGGGAGGAGGTGTGACTGAGGTGGCGCGCGAGGAGGAGGTGGTGGTGAGGCAGAGCCGGAGGTGGTAGAAGTGGGGAGGACTTGGAGGTGGGGAGGAAGAGGAGATTGAGGGGGTGGAGGGCATCCTGGAGGATGAGAAGGACCGACAACGACATCATTTGAAATGAATGAGGATCCAAGGAGTGGTTTTGTGGTCCACACAAGGAGGGACCAACAGTCACTATGATGACAACTCATGAAGATCTCAGTCAAATTCAACAATCAACCTCAACAATAATATGAAGCAATGCAAAACAGAGGAATAAGTCAAACTTTATTATAAACCCTATAAATAAGTGTTTATAGTGGATAAGTATGGTAGGGTGTCGAACTCTGGGAACAAGAGGTGTAGCAGTGTATTAGTTATCTCTAATGAATATAGGTTTGTGTATGTATACATATATATGCATAATATCTACTCAATGTTTTCGTGGTTTTTTAGCTGTTTAATTTTTTAATATATATATTTAATTAATTTTTTATTTTTAATTTCTTTTTTAATATGTAATAAATATATATAGGTAATATAATGTAATATGTATAATAAAAGGGATATATATATAATATATAATAAATAAATAAAAATCAGAAAATACAAACAAAAACAATCCTTTTTATTTTTCTAAAGGATTTTAAAGTATATATAGGTATTTATAATTATTATATTATTAATAAGTATGTATAATAATATATACATATATATAATCTATATAGGGAATTGTAATTATAATATAGATATATATACTAAAAATCGCAAAATAAAGTATTTTTGTATTTTTCAAATATTCTTCTATTTTCGAGAATTTTTGGGGATTTTTTGCTATTTTTTGTATTTTTAAAAGTGATTTTTACCTGGTAGACCCTATAATCTTTGTCAATTACCTCTACGACCTTTGAAACATCCTAATTCCTCCTTCAACCTCGCAAACTTACTAACCCTTACCCTACATACCTTGTAGTTAACCCCTATCCATTTACCCATTAAAACTAACCAGATTCTGTTATGTTCTTTTACATTATACCCATTTTGTTTTTTAAATTTACATTCAATGCCATTACCCTCTCCCCCCTCCTCATATCCATTTCCCAGCCCTTGCCCTCAGCCCTCGCCCTCCCCGTCCTCCTCCTTGAAGCCCCGGCCTCCGCAGCATCGCCCGTAGCCCCATCCCTGCCTCCCCTAGCTCCCCCCTCCCCACCAGCGTCGCCTAAAGCCCTGGACCCTGCTTGCGTCCCCTGCTCCCCCCACCCCACCGCTCGATGCCCCCCCTCCCGCAGCCTACTCGAAACCCCTACCTCCTCCCGCCGCCTGCCCTGCCTTCCCCGCTCCCCCACCCCGTCGCTCGATGCCCCCTCCCGCCGCATGCTCGAAGCCCCCCTCTCCCATCGAGCCCGAAGCCCCCCCTCCAGCCGCTTGCTCGAATACCCCCCCCCCCCCCTGCTGCCTCCGTCGATCGACCCTCTCCAACCTCCTCCCCTTTTGCTCCCCTTCCGTCGACCCCCGCCAACCTCCTCCCCTCCCGCCCCCTGCTCGAAGACAACCTCCTCCAGTCGATACCCCCTCCCCACCGCCAACCTCCTCCAGTCGAGCCCCCTCAGCCCAGGTCACCCCCCGCCGCCTGGAAGATCCAGGTCGAGCATTGCCCCTCGAGCCCCTCCCCCGGTAGAACCCGACCCACTCGCCGATCCAGCTGAGGCAGAGAAGCCTCCTTCCCTCTGCCTGTGAGGGAGGAGAGAGGCGATACACATTCTTTTGTTCTCTTGGTTAATTCTAGTCATCCGATGGCAGATTGGTTAGATTAACTCATTTTTAACCTAAGGAAGTTAACTCTAGATGTGTTAATTTAACGGTAGGGTTCGTGGGGTAAGACATGGCAAGTTTACATGGTCGAGGGAGGAATTAAGATGTTTCAAAGGTTGTAGAGGTAATTGGCAAAGATTATAGGATCTACGGGTAAAAATCCCTATTGAAAATCATAAATAGATCAAAATAGGGAATTTTTAAATAGGCTGGATTGTTTTGAGAATAAAAAATAGCAAATGGTTCCAAAATTTCTCAAAACTAATTTTAATGTATAGTAATATATATGGGACAAAAACCAGTTTTTTAATTTCTAAAAAATATTTTTATGATTTTTTAGGGTAGCAAGGGTTTGCTAATTTTTTGAGTTTCTGTTGATATTTTTTGCAATTTTTTGGTAGTGATAAAATAGGATAATAATCATTAGGTAATTTTTTTAGAATGTTTAAAAGAGACTTTATAATTTTTTTATTTTTAAGGCAAATAGGGAATAAAATGGCTTTTTTTAATAAATAATAAATGCAACAAAAATTCTAAATAAACAACATAGCGTGAATAAGCAAGCAATCATGCATTTATGTCCATTTTTTCACATTTTTGAAGCACATAAGTTATGTATAGAAAATAAAGAAATAAAAATAAAAATACAAGAACCGATAGGGCTATTTTTGCAATTAAAATAAACTTTAGACGATTATTTGAAAAAAATACCAAAAAGTTTGTACTGAAACTTGATTTTAATATATTAAAACGTAATTACAAAATCTGAAGGGGTATATATATGCAAAATGTCCGCTCACATGCGGGTCCACATGAGGTGACCTAGTAATGGACTAAAGTGTAATATCCAAAAGTTCCTAGGGTATATATGCAATTTGTTCACAAAGTTTTGAATGTAATTAAAATATTATAACATTATTAATTAAATAAAAAAAGGTGGAGGAGGGACTTGTAATTTACCCCACTTAAATGACTTTAATCCAACAGTTGCCTAGCCACCACGTGTTTGATCCAATGCATCGTCTCGCACACCCCTTCGAATAAAATGGACAACCCGGATTAGATCTGGGTCGTGTTCTTCATCCAACGATCGGTGAGGGGGTTGCAAGAATAATCGAAGAACTTAGGTCTGACAAACTTCGATCTAGCTTTTCTCTGTGCCTTGGTGATGGATCCTTTCTCCATCAGATCCAACAGTTACCTAGTGGCGCTCCACACATGCAGGTTACCTACGACGAGATTGAGATAGCTTCAAAGCATATCTGGAGGTCAATTTCTACTCCAGGAATCTGGAGGAGTTCCAGGTGCGACCCTTGTCTTTAAAGGGGTCCTGCATGCTTCTACTTGCACCAAAAATGTTCCTGGGCTTGAGGGCTTACTCCTCGGCCTTTGGATGAAGATTGAAGCGGTGGAATGGGCAGCGAGCAGAGAGTTACGGTGAGAGGAGGCTGAATGGAGCTTGACTCCCAGATCCGCGCTAGATATGGGTTGATCCAACATAGGATCTTGTGGAGAACACAGAGGGGAGAGTAATGGAGTGAAAATCAAGGGGATTCGCAAGCGAGTGACGAGTGATTCGTCCTGGAGCTCAAGCTCCAGTTTAATTGGGAAACTTGAAATTGAGCCTAAATATGTGATTAAAACTAAAATTAAAGGTAATAATTGAAATCTAAGACCTATAGTTACTTAAGAATGGATGGACGAGCCTCGACTTAGCCTGGAAGCCAAGAAGCAGAACCAGCTAGCGGAGCTCTGGTGATGGATATGGATCACCGCCTCCAATCGCTCCTCCTCACTGCAAATCTTCCCAACCTTAAGCTGTCACGAAGATGAAGCAAATGCAATGGATCTAAGGGGCTAAGAGCGACCGAAGAAGGATAAAACTTGAAACTAGGGCAGAGGATCATTATTTAAAGGCTGTTGAAGGAGCGAGATTAGGAAGGAGATGTTGATTGATTCGATGAAGATCAACAAGATATTTGGCATTTGACGTGAATTAAGGACATCATGTCTCCAGGAATTACCCAGCACACCAAGCCAGAGAATTATGGGATCGAGCAGATTAGTTGGGCAAAGTTGCGGGCTCTGATAGTCCAAGGCTCGAGGAAGAGAGAGGGTTAGTTGATCGAGGTTAACAGATCCATGTCATGGTTTGTCCACGTAGAACAACCAGAAAAATCCCGGGTGAAAAATCCTTGGAATTCAATAATAAATAATAAACTAATTAATAAATTTTTTATTAAAATATAAAAAATATTTGTAATTTAATGTAGCATTTTATGCCTAGTTTTTATTTATTTTTTGGAACTTTTTATTATGGGATAATATTTACATGTATGAATATAGGTAAAAATACTTGTGTTTTGATATTTTTTATTTTTAATTTATATTATATATTTTATTATTGTATACATGTATTTTATATATTTTTAATTTATTTAAATACATTTGTAGGTATTTTTATTGCATTTTCTGAATTTATATGTACACTTAAATAAATATGTGTTTATTATATAGGTATATACATATATATATTTCATTTATGTATGATAATAGACTTATTTATTTTATTATATTTTTAATGGTTTAATTTTATTTTAATTATGTACTTATATTTTGAATAATATTTATAAAAGTATAAAAATAATTTTGTATTTTTATCTACAATATTCATGTTGAGAATTTTATTACATAAGGTGTAAAAATAATAAAATAAAATAGGTCCCAAAGTATAAATATTGATGAATTAAAAACTTAGGGTTTTGTGTATCTTCTATACAATTATTCTGCCCTATCTCTTCCTACTTTATTCCTTGTCGATCAAGTCATCATGATGATTGGATCTCAGGATTTAGGGTCATTTAGTACCTTTGGTATCTCATTAGAATTAAATGCATTAATTATGCAGTATTATATAGTATTTTGTACAATTTATATAGTACTTATTTTGATAAATTAATGATATATACATATATTCAGCTAGGGATTTAAGGCCAAAATGACAGAATAAAGGTGATGAAATAGAGATTCATTACAGGTGAGATTGATGTGGCGCGTAGGGAGGAGGCGGTGGTAGGGAGGACTTGGAGGTGGGGAGGAAGAGGAGATTAAGGGGGCGGAGGGCATCTTGGAGGACGAGAAGGAGGTGGCAGAGGTGGGGAGGAGGAGGAGAATGACGGGCAGAGGTGGGGAGGTGGCAGAGGTTGGGGGTGGGAGAGGTGGCCAGTGAAGGGAGGAGGAGGGACGGCAATGGGTTGGGGGGAATGATGCCTCTATTCCGAGGGCTATCACTAGGGAGTCACGGGTAGGGTTTGGGTCGGGTATCAATATTCCCAAACCCATATTTATTTATAAAACCACTTCCCAAAGCCGCCCATTTATTAAACGAGTAGTTCCTAGCGAGTACCCATCTACCCCGTGGGTACCCATATATCTAGTATATGTCATAATTAACATTCACAACAAGATAGATAAAGCAATATGATCATTGACATTATCTAAACTATTAATATGTATATATCCATTAACATAATTTATAATGAACAATAATATGAAATCCGGGATGGGAGTAAAGTATGTAGCTCATCATTTTTTATACTTTCCTAAAAAATAAATAGATAATCTACTATTGTAATCAATAATATGTAATTAGTCATTTCTTATATAGCATGCTTTCTATAATTAATCTAAAAAGAAACAAACAACTCCCGATATATATAAAAATAACATCCACCATGAGCAAACTTATTTAACAAGGTATGATGGTATACTGACCTTAGATGTATAGGAATGGAGGGGACACAGGTTGGATCGTTGGAGGTGTGCAACATTGGCAGTGCACATGAGAAGAACGGAGGGCACAAGTAGAGGTTGGCATAAATGCACGACAATGCACGAAGGTTGGCAACACATGGGATAAATGAAGCACTTGTGACTGGAGATTCAGATAAGGGAAGGCATGCTAAAGCGAGCACAATGCGAGCTTGTGACATGCCCTTTCGGTTTCCAAAATATTTGTTACATTACGTATTCCAATGGTGCATAAATTTTTTAAATATTTTTGTGTGAATCATGCTAATTAACCACCGTCTTTCTTTTATTAATCAAAAGAAATTTACATGTTATATTTTTATGTTTCTACGAATTAAATTTTTAATAGTTATTTGTTGCATGGATCATTTTCTTTGTAAGATTTTTAGTCATGAGTGTCGAGTTCGTGACCTAAGAGATAGATTAAATGTTATTTATTTATGCATGTATTTATACGCACACATTATTGGATTTAGGATGTATTTGGGTTCGGATACTCAGCATCCCAAACTCAAACCTGTAGCCATATGAGTATTAAAGTTAAAACCCAAATCCATCCAACAATAAATGAGAAGGTTTCGGATTAGGTTCAAGTCGGGTATTAAATAGGTAAACCCAAATTTATCCTTCCGAACAGCCCCTGGATGTTTAGCTGTTTCCTCTCGAACATCAAGTCAATATACCTCAAGTTCATATTTTGCCAGCTGCCCGCATGCTAGATACGACAAAAGCTGTCCCATTTCCAACCATCCTTCCCCCTAACCAACGATAATGACACTGGTACCACCGACGCTGCCCTGAGCCGAAAGCAAATTGTTCGAGTCTTACTTACCAAAAAAAAAAAAAAAAATTGTTCGAGTCGAAAAGGACCATATCTCCCGATGGATCTCTCCCATCACATCAATTAAGAGGGCGCGGACGCTAACGATCGCGATCCCCTCGACGGAGACGGTAAAAGGTACTCTCCGTTTTGATAAGGCTGCTTGCCGTCCCGTCGTTGCCCAGTTGGCGATCAATTCGCGGCCTTGACGTTATCGCGAGGCGATTAATTCCTTATCGATGCTTGAATTTGTTCCGGTTCCTCCCATAATTTTTTTTTGCATATTCAAAGAGTTGACATTTTCGGATTTCGTATAGGGTTTGTTTCAGTTCGTGGTGAAGATCAAGGTTGGAGATTCCGAGATACGTCCAGAGTCTCTACCATAAATGGACTTCGAATTGCGCAAAAATCGAACTTTTGGGAAGTGGTAGGAGATCGGGGTATGAATTGATGAGTTGGATTCGAGGGGATTTAACTGGCATAAGGATCCCCAAAACCCTTGTTTCTGGCTATATCCAGTTTTCCGGTAACCGTTGCAGTTTGTTAGCGCAATAAGTACTTACAAGTAGTAATTTCTCTTTGGCATGTGTATGTTCGTGTGTGTGTACGTGTCCTCACATACTCCTCATTTACGTACATATATAAATATGTAGAGGAAAATTTGTCGATGCAGTAAGAAAAACTTAATTTTAGCCCCATGAGGTGGGCAATTTTTTTGTTAAGTACTGGAGCCAAGCCCCCTCTAAAGGAGGTGGCTTTGGTTAAGACTGAATCCTAGAGGTGGCTTCAGACAGAGAGGGAAGTAAGCCGTCCCTTTTGAAGGCTTTTTAATGTAATTTGAACCATAGCCACCTCTGGAGAATACAACTTGAGTCTTAACCAGAACCGCCACCCATAGAGGCGACTCCGACCTGATATGAGAGCAACAACAACAACCCCATGTTGCTGCTTCTACTGCTGCTATTGGCAATGCTGCTACTGTTCTTGGCTTCAGCAGGCTTCATGTACTTGTTTCTCTTCAACATGCTTCATGGTCATGTTGTTGTTGAATGTTTTTAGAAATTGACGCATTCAAGTCAATAACATGCAATGAACGAAAGGATTCATTTGAGCTTAAAACAAAACCGTCAAAGTAATACAAAGAGATATTTTCAAACTATAACCCACTCCAATAGTTTGGTGGTAGTGCAGTGTGTCTACTACCCAAAAGACCAGGGTTCGATTGGTTTTATCATTCTAATGGATCAGATCAGATTGAAAATTTTCAATTCCGTTGAAGTATGGACTAGATTGAATCGCTACCAAAATCCAATCCGATCCAATCCATTAGTCCGTTAACATACACACACACATACATTTTTTGAAAGATACCCACATACATATATCCATACATCCATACATACATATAATATCTACTTTCATTCTTTCAAAAAATTATCTACTTGCATCCATTTCAAATTTTTCGTAAGGCCATAATCAATGTCATTCATATCATTTTTCATATTAATCTTGGATAGAGTCCTTTTACTACCACCCTCTGTTCTCTCTTGGAAGGCTAACGCTAAATCCCAAATAAAAAATATGACTGCAACTTGTAAAGTTGACAACCCTATTGGGTTACTCCCTCCCAATTCCCTCTCTCTCTCTCTCTTCGGCCTGACACCAAAAAGTCTCTCGTACAAGCCTGCCCAATTAGGCGAAATTATATACCCAATCACGGCATTCCCACCAATCTTTTGCCCATTTATGTATATTCTATATCGCCATCTCTCCAAGGCACATGTCGAATGTGTTCATCTCAAGACACCACCTCTCAACTAAAGGTGTGACGAGGTGCCAACCTAGATGATGCAAACAAGCTTCGGCGACGGCGAATAAAACTAATATATATATTTTGGTGGATTTTTTGGTGGAAGAATAGATGGGTTGAGAAGAGAAGTACTCGTCGGTAACGAGGGATTGAAGGAGGAGAACCGCGAAGATCGCGTGGCGGGAGAAGGGAGATAAGAGAGAGAGGGATAAATTGAGATCAACTCAAATTTTCATTCATAATGGACTCCCTAAAACTGATGGACTACCCTCTCTTTATATAGGAGAGAGGGTTTACAAAAATAGTAAATAATCAAATTACAACTAATTTAACCCTAATTGACCTCTAACTAACTTAATTGGACTCTAATTATTTAATTGACCAACAATGTTAATTAAACTCTACGAAATCAACGTTGAGATCACATGCGATCTCAATTATTAAAGTAGACCCAAAAAACGTAAATAAAATTGATAATTATCTAATTAAATAAATGTGGCCCCATAATTTGGGGTCACGCTGCATCAACTCTCCACCGCTTTAAAAAATTCGGCTCCTGACGAATTGCGTGATGTAGGTGGATAGTTGGAGAAATCATCCTTGAATTGGGCTTCAATTTCCTCCCATGGGATCACCTTCAACATTACGTTTGTAATTTTTTTCAATTTGGGGGCGTTGGCGCAATTTTCGCACTTCTTTCTTTTTCTTTCTTTTCACACTGCTCTGGACTCCTCCGTAAATAGAGGGATGTGGGGATTTAATGTTGCAATTTTCCCCACTCAATACCCGATCCCTCAATCCACGGGATTCAGTTCCCTCCCATCCGCCCCTTAGGGCTCGGCGTTGCTTGATAGGCGCGGGGAGGGTTTTCTTCGTCTGCGCGCGGGCGGAGATCGACTGGGCGGCGCGACTCGGAGGGGCGCGCGAGCCATCGCGCAGGCGGCGCGGGAGAGGTCTGGAAGGAGCGGCGCGGGGCTGGTGAGTAGGGCTGCGGGAGAGGGTTTCGGGGAGAGAGGGAGTTCGAGAGAGGGAGAGGGGGGAATAGCGGCGCGAGAAGTGGGGGAGGATGGTGGGTTTCGGCGGTGGGGAAGAGGGAACGAAGAAGAAGAGAAGGCGGCGTTGGGGGGTAGGGTTACGGGGGAAGGGGGAAAATCGGGGAGAGAGGAAGGTCGGGAGGGGTGTGCTGCGGGGTCGGGTTGGGGAAGGCGGCGGCTGTAGGCACCGCAGGGGGGCAACCACGCCTTGGGGCGCTGGGGGCGGGGTGCGACGGGGTCCCAGGGGTGCCGGCTTGCCGTCGTTGGACCGTGCTTGGCCTGAGGCGGACATCGGGACCGTTATCGGTGAAGACAACAGATCTGAATCGTTCTGGACATCAGCTTCATTTGCAAAAAACTGGCGGTTTTCGCACTCCTCGTCCGCGGGATCTTCGTCGAAGATGGGTCCTTGATCCCCCTTTTCTTCTTGCACGATAGTTGTATCAAATAGATCTTCTTTTGGGCTGAAAATACCTTCGTTTTCGGCTTCGAAATCGACTTGAACGGTGGTGGCATAGATCTGATTTTGGTCGTTGGCGGCGGAATCGTCGTCGATTTGTGCGCCCAACCATTCGTGCACCTTAATGCATGCGATAAGACGTTGATGGAACTTTTTTGAGCGACGCGAACCACGAGATGGGCGGCGGAGACCGAACTTTGCACACCAATAGTCGATCGGATCGTCGAATCGTAGGTACGATTCGAAATCCATGCTCTGATACCAATTGATGCAAACGGGATTCGCGCGGCGTCGTTAATAAAATAATAATATATTGTTTTGGTGGATTTTTGGTGGAAGAAGAGAGGGATTGAGAAGAGAAATTCTCGTCGGTAACGAGGGGTTGAAGGAGAAGACCGCGGAGATCGCGTGGAGGGAGAAGGGAGAGAGAGAGGGATAAAATGAGATCAACTCAAATTCTTAATTCATAATGGACTCTCTAAAACTGATGGACTACCCTCTCTTTATATAGGAGAGAGGGTTTACAAAAATAGTAAATAATCAAATTACAACTAATTTAACCCTAATTGACCTCTAACTAACTTAATTGGACTCTAATTATTTAATTGACCAACAATGTTAATTAAACTCTACGAAATCAACGTTGAGATCACATGCGATCTCAATTATTAAAGTAGACCCAAAAAACGTAAATAAAATTGATAATTATCTAATTAAATAAATGTGGCCCCATAATTTGGGGTCACGCTGCATCACTAGAGATATAAAATCAAGCTGCATAATCCTAAAAAACTCGATCGTATACATATGTGGAACCAATTGCTCATACAATGTCTAGGGATGCAAACGGACGGATACGGATATAGGTATTACCGTATCCTTATCCATTTCAGAATACGAATGCGGATGTGGATACGGATATTAAAACTATCTTACCATATCCTTAAAAGCGGATATGGATGTAAAATGGATACTGATCGCATATGAGTAATGTTGGAAATACTCTACGAATCGACTTAAATATATATGAATTGGATTGAAAACACATGATATAAATTTACTAAATGTGTTTGTATCATAAAAATTATATAAATATGGTTAAAGAATTTATAGAATTATGTTATATAGGGTTAAAAATAAATCTATGACTATATTAATATATGAAAACAGATATACGGATACGGATGTTTGCGGATATCAAAATGATATCCATATACGTATCCATTTTAAAAAGGATACGGATACAGATACGGATGCCAAAATATGTATAAAACAGATACGGTGACGGATCGGATACGGATATATCCGTAACTGTTTGCATCCCTGATGGCGTAACATGCTCTCCCTACGTCTGTAGTGAAGACATCACAAAAATCTACATGTAATCATGTATTAACAAACACATATTAGCCGATTGTTGGCGAGTGACAAAGGAAGAAGACAAAGGGCTTCTTATGGAAGGTGGATTTCTCGAATGCTTGTGACTGCGTTGATTGGAGATTCATTTGGGCGTCCCTGCACCATAGGGGATTTCCAAGTGAATGGATCAATTGGATGAAGAGATGTGTGATGACATCTCGAGGGCAGGAGGGCAGTTTTTTTTCAACCACAACACATGGTTAGACATGGGTGTCCATTGGCACCATTGCTTTTTTTTGTAGTTGCTAATGCTTTAGCTAGAATGGTAATGAAGGCCATTATTCTTGAGTTGTTTGGCTTGACTTATGGCCTGAGAATTAATCACATCAAATCTGCTTTTGTGTTTTGTCCCTTTTGGGATGGACGAGGAAGATGTGGCAATTGGCAAGGCTGATTTGCATATGCGGAAGAGGGTCTTACCTATCCAGTAACTTGGGCTACCTTTGGTGGGTGACAAGTTGCGGTAGTATGCCTGGTTACCCATCATCGAGAGGATGGAGAAGAAGTTGGCGAGCTGGTTGACACGCAACCTGTCTTTCTAGAGGTGGCTGACTGGTGTTGTTGAAGGTGGTTCTCTCGTCTATCTTATTTTTCTTGTATACGCACATGCTGCCTACTGGGGTGAAAGTGACATTGGAGGTGCTTACGAGATGTTTCTTCTGAACCTCTTCTGGGGAATCGCAAGGGATGCCTTTGATGGGGTGGAAGACTTGGATGCTTAAGGAGGAGGATGGCATGCTAGGGATATAGAGCTTGTAGGTGATGAACTATGTCGTTTTGTCAAAATGGGTAACCTGTATCCGGGGTGGAGGGTCTAATTTGCTTGAAGGATGTTGCAATCAATATATGGCGTTTCATTGGATCCTTCCTCACACGCTATTGCTATTTCTGGGCCTTTCAACTTTAGGAAGGGGATATGCTCGGTTTTACCTCATGTATTTCCTCTCATGAGACATGTTCTCAGTGATGGTTATGGGTTCTGTTTATGGAATAATGATTGCAGTAGGCACGCGACGTCGCGTAATTAGATCCCCCTCCGTGAGGGGTTATCGGGACTTGGGAGGTTGGAGGTTGGATTCCATTATTCGGTTATAGACTTGTCAAACCAACAGTTTGTTGAGTTTTTGTACTTGTTGGAGGTCTTGCTGGTTTGCCAGAATTTTGTTGACACTGTAGATCATTGGTCCTACGTTAATGGACACATCATGTTGCAGAAGGCCTATAGGGCATTATACTTGACAATGGTCCTTGATCCAAAGAGCGCCTCAGATTAGTTCACAGGTATTACAAGTGGTATGTTCCTCCGCGTGTCTTTTTTTAAATAATAGTGGGGTGTGATCTCGAGGTGACTCACACCTAAATGATGCTAAAAAAGTAAAATGGGAAGATTCCATCGACCAAGCCTCGCATAAGGCCCTGACATGAATCAACATGTTCTCCACATAACATCGCTTCTGGCAAAACACAGTGTCATTATGAGATAACCAGATCACCCAAAGTATAACGAAAGGATGCAAACAACCATCAAAAACCAAAGAACACGCCTAGAGCATAGAATCTCAAAACTCATCAGTAGACAATCGCTGCACTGAAGGTAACTCCAATCGGTCCCAGAGTTTGCACTAAAGTGGGCTAGAGAAGAATAGATGATTGTCGTTCTCGAATGAATGCTCATACCACGGACAATAACCACACTAGTATGACCAAATAGCTCATATCACTTGGGTAGTCAATCTAAACCCCTCCTCATTAGCCATAGAATATCTTCACCCAGGGAGAAACATGAGAACGCCAAATGAGATGGAAACCATCCATGATACTACCCATGTCACACACCTCATCCCTAGTAAAAAGCCATATGCCTTCCTTACAGGGAAGTAACCCTCAACCCACATTCAACCATCCCTACTAGTCGAAGGATCGATGATGTCACAAAGATCGTTATCATTTTCAAGAAATCTTTAATGCATTGCTTTGAGAGGCCTGGAAGAAATGAAGGGCACCATTCATCATTCTCCCAAGAATCCACAACTCCAATGTTCTGATATCTAGCAACATAAAAAAGGTTGGGATATCGGTCCCCCAAAGAGGCATCATCTGTCCAATCATCCTTTCAGAAGCGACAGTGGGCACCATTCCCAAAAACATCTCTCATTTGTCCTTTGACCAACGATAAAACATTATATATGCCCCATCAAAATGTAGGTGGTGTCAAAGCCATGTACGAGCTAGCATTCGAACTCATGTATGTATCATAGATACTCCTAAGCAACTTATTTAACAGGTCATCACGAGACCCCCTGGATCCGAATAATCCTCTTCGTAAGAATCACTTGATTTATTTCCTTCAAACTTTTACTTCTGAGGCCACCTTAACACTTGGGTATGGTGATCGTAACCCGGGCCACATACGAGAAATGCCTTGTCTCGTCTTTTGACCATACCCATAAGAAATGTTGGATGATCTTCTCCAACTGTTGCTGCACACACATACATGCACCTGTGTGGCTAATAAGTAGAATATAGAGATAGCCGATAGCAATGAATTCACCAGTGCAACCCGGCCACCCTTGGACAGAGTGGAAGATTTCCAACCAGCCAGATGTCTCTCCATCTTCTAGATTAATGGGGTGTTGAGCCTTTGTGAGTCGCTTGTACGTGAGGGGGAGACCCAAATACTGTAACGAGATGCTAGAGGCGGGAGTTTTAAGGATGGTGCAACATCTGACGATCTTCTCGAGAGAGCAAAGGGAACAAAGGAGGATTTGCTTTTATTAATCCTAAGCCCCAAAATGTCACCAAAGAGATCCAACATACGTGACATGCCCCGAGCCTTATAGACACCACTCCCAATAAAGATTGGCATGTCATCAACATACTGCAACTACGTGATAGCCATAACACCATGTGTGAAATAGAAGCGAACCATGAACCCTGCTTGCTTTCATAGCTAAAATTACCAATGCGTATGCAATAATCACAACGATGAGGGCCACAAGGACTAATGCATCGCTGATGAATCCCTCTTCGGGGCTGAAAAAACCACCTTCCGTTTTACCATTATCCAACACTAAAATGGAAGTAGTTGTAATGCACAACTTTATCCATGCTAACCAAGTTTCTGGAAAACTGTCTTTCTGAGATCACCAGATGAATCTTCAATCAACAATATCAGAGGCCTTCATGAAATCAATTTTCCACATCAAACTCCTCTTTTGGTCCCTTTTCTAATTGATGGCAATCTCATTTGCTAATACCAAGCTGTGTATCATATATCATAGATTTCCCTTGAAAAAAGTATACTTTCAAGGGGAGATAATATAATGGAGTACCCGATGGATCCGATTAATTATAATTTTCGCCAAGATGAGGTAGATCCCGTTAGAGAGTGCAATTGGCATGTAATCTTCAACTCGATTGGCTACGTCTCTCTTAGGTAAGAGGAAAATGGGCTCTATTCAGAAGCTCTAAGATGATATTTCATTTCTAAAATTTGTTACTGACCTCCATGACATCATCCTTGATGATGTCCCTGAAAGCGTATAAAAGGTCATCGGGAAGCCATCGAGACCAAGCGTACCATCTGTATGCAATAAAGCTTCATGGGTCTCCTCAATGCTAATCATGGAGGAGAGTTCTTGTGCCTGCATCCTCGAAATTCTGTTCAACATCTGTGCCTCTCCACTGCCACATACTTGTCGCTCCAGATCTACTAAGCTAGTGAAAAAACCCGTTGATAGCTGCACCAGTCTCCTAATTCCCGTGACATTGACACCCCTAACATCAATGGAGTGAATATGATTTCACCTCCTAGCATTAGCCTTGGTGGGAAAGAATTTGGTGTTCGCGTCACATTCCTTTAACCATTTCTACTTTGCTATGTGTTTCCAAGCCATCTTTGATTTTTTGTCCTCATTGAGAATACTATTTTGCTACCTATGGCGGTCCTCCAACTCATCCGTTGTCAATACTATGGTATCTTCTATTCGGTCAAGCTGGTGAGAAATAACCAAGGCATTGTCCCTTCATTCCCTTCTTGCCAGTGCAACGATCCTTTTAAATTCGCTAAGCCGCTTGCTAAGCGCAAATTGTAGAAACCCGCCCTAAGCATCCATGACCTCTCAAATTTGAACATGGAACAATGGTATACGATATCTTCTCCTAGGTTCCACAAGAGAGACGTGTGATCTGAAAGAGCATGCAATAGGGTTTTTACCCATTGTTGTTGGAACTTCTGAATACACTCTCCCGAAATAAAAAATCGATCAGCTTGAGATATGGGGGACCAACTTCTACATTGTCGTCCATTGCTAGCATTAATCATTTCAAGATGTAAGTCGGCCACCATATTAGCAAATTCTTAAGAGCTCTAGTCCTGTCTACCTCTGCCCTCTGGCATGTCATTAGCAAGTAGGGGCATTGAAATCCCCGACAAGAATTCATAGCCAGTCAAGGAAATACTCATGTAGTTAATGTATTTCTATCCAAAGGTTGACCCTTAGGTAGCCATCCATGGTCCATAGATAATAGAGATCAAAATTTCATAGTCTTTAACCAGATTTCTGAGTAATCATCCCTTTAGAGTTCCCGCTAGAGTATAAAGTTCAAAAGTATGTCAGGGACATACCCTTCAAAGACTTCCAAGTTTGATCATTCCATTTTGCATCTTCGTCTCATGCAACAGTGTTGAGATATTAGTTATCTTCCTTATTTCATATTATCTATTTCTTTTATCTTCTTCTTGTAATTTTCCCAACAGGTTCCTCTCCTATATAGGAGAACCCTAGGGCCTCTCATTAATGCAAGTTAATTTTCTTTTCCTTCTACATGGTACCGGAGCGACGATCGTAGACCAGAGTTCCCGTATCCCACAAACCCTGACCCTCCCCCCTCCCCCACGGGCCGACGCCCCGGCCATCTTAGGTCGCAGCCCCGATCGCCCAGGCCCTTCTGGTCGCCACCCTGGCCCTCCCAGGTCACCGCCCCAGTCCTCCCTAGTCGTCGCCTCGACCCTCTCAAGCCACCGTCAGCCCTCCCGTGTGCCTCCGTGTACCTCTACTGTTCGATTTGCGGTCTTAATCGGTCTGATTTTAACCGTAAAACATGATTTCAGACCTATAAATCACGTTTTGCGGCCCTAGTGAGCAATGAAGATTGATGAGGATGGTTGTATGAGTCTATACATACAACCAATCCTCCGTATGATCATGGAGGCTCGTTCATATCAGTCTACTCCCCAGTTGAGTTCCGTTGTTCGGTCGTTTTACCATCATGTCAGAGAACAAGGATGATATTTTTTCGTCCGGAGCCTTCAAGGGCTCGACTCTCATCGCTTAGATGGATGGGACCAATTATGATTTGTGGTCCATGCAGTTTCTCACCCTTATGCCGTGCAATAACAAGGAACCAACGGATAAGACTGGGGCAAATTCTTCTTGGAAGCAAGATGACACATATGCACGTGTTTGGCTATGTGGGACCCTCAACACGTAGATAGCCAATGATATTCTGAATCAGCCCACTGCTAAGGCAATGTGGGACACTTTGGCTTCCACCCATGCGAAAGCGAAGAATGAGGCCAAGATTCTTCAGCTACAGTTTGTTATCTACAATACCGAGTAGAATGGTCATCCTCTGCACGTGTACTACTCTTCATTCCGTGGCATGTTCGAGAAGTTTCATAGCTATAGGCCTATTACGACATCTCTAGAGCAACATAAGGCATATAGGAACTCCACAATGGTTGGAGTTTTCGTGGTCGACCTTGATACATAGTATGATGCAGCATGTACACAACTTCTCACTAGAGCTATCATAACTCCCATGGAGGAGGCCTGTAGCTGTCTCAGTCGGATTATCATGCCTTCTACTCCCACTCCTCCGTCCTCTTCAACTATGGAATCTTCTTGTGGTCGAGGAAGGACGACTTAGTCTAAAGGACTCACCCCTCGTGGCAGAGCCGATGGACGTCAGCGTGGCCCTTTCACCTTCTGTCGTCGGCCAGGACATACAGAGGATACATGCTACCGGAAGCATGGATATCTCACTTCTGATCGTGTGGCAGAACATATTGAGCTTTCAGATACACTTGCTTCTCAGACCGATCCTCGCCTAGATGATATTGTCTCTCGTATTCGAGAGATCATGATTCCAGTTGTAGGAACAACCACTACAGACACCACAACCACAACCAGAGCCTCTTCAGCTCCTCAGGCATTGCTTATGCTTTCACTAGTAGTACTGGTGCATATATGGCATAGTGGATTATGGACTCTGGTGCTTCCCATCATCTGTGTGGAGACAGAGCGCAACTTAGGTCCTATAGGACCATACTACTTGGTAGATGGGTTGTCATCGCCAATGGCGACCACCCATTATAGGACAAAGGGAAGTACATTTGACGCCATCTCCTCCATGACAAGTCATCATTTGGTCTCCTTGATAGCCATCCTCCTAGTATGTGCATGGGATTTCAATGGCGGATAATTCTACAACAAACTTCCTAAAATTCATCAAAAGTCATGCCAGAGACACATGTCCAGCGAGGGGGTATCTCACACAACTATGTTTGCCTTTATGCAAGGCAATATTCCATTCCAGTTCATCCTCCTATGGTGGTCCATACGCTTCTTGTATATCTTCCTGTTCATCCTGTAGATGTTTCTGTTCACCATTTACACTACTACTGTCATCGGTTGAAACCAAACTTTTAGAATTTACTTGAGGCATGCCGGATGTTGGCGAATGTATTTGAGCGTGGAGAACATGTTGAGCTATATTTGTAGGAGGAGGTGGAATAACAATACCATCCCCAGACTCAGAGGGACTCCACTTGTCACATATAGGAGTATAATACGTGATGGACTCAAAGAAAGTAACATCAACACTGACATAGTATTTTCTCTCTGTAGGATCAAAACATTTATATCCTTTTTGGATAAGAGAGTGCCCAACAAACATACATTTGACAGCTTTAGGAGCGAGCTTGTCACGATGGATGCAGAAATTGAACAAATACCACACAACCAAAGATCCATTGCATAAGAGAGAAAATGTCCTCAGGAAAAACAAGAGAGTGAAAGATCGAAAGGTATGCCACCGTTGACATCTTCGTTAGAGAGAATAAGAGATGATTAGGGATTTTGGGTATGGATTGGAATGGGGCTCCTGTAGAGCGAGGTCCCGTCGATGGTTGCATTCCCCTTCATGTGGGATGTTTTTATAGGGTGTAAGCCTTCGCAATGTCTGCCCCCTTCCTTCATGTCCTTGTGGTTAGGGTCTCCGTGAGACCCGACCTTGCCGCAACCTCGGAAGCGGTTGCTTGACCACGTGATCGTTCTACAAAGAGAAGGGTGTCTTTTCATCCAGAATGGCAGCGAGCATCCAAATTGATTGGGTAACATGCTGTGATCACATCATCACCTCAAAAGGAATGAGGAACCCGACTCTATACGAGAAGAGTCCTAGTGGTGCCAAGAAAGTGACGGTGTTTGTGTTCAACAACACCATTTTGCTGAGAATTATAAGGGCATGACGTTTGATGGATAATGCCGCATAAGCTAAAGAATTAAGATAGTTAAATAGTACAGAACTCCGGAGTACTATCAGAACGAATGTGAAGCTGAGAAAAGTTTCTTCATTTCAATCACAAAATTCTAAATCGTAGTATTAGCACCCGAGTATTCTTTAACAAGACCCATGACTAGTAACCAAATGATACCTATGACCCTAATGATCAGGGACATGACTCGGACCCCCACATATCAAAAATGGAAAAGCTCATAAGGACTATGACTAAACCTTGACGACTTGGAAGTTAGACCAATGTTGCTTTCTAAGTTGACATGGTTCACACTAAAACATGGACTTGATAAAAATACCAGGGACGAGACAACAAATCTTCTGCAACGGAAGATGACCAAATCAGAGATGCCAAGTGTAAGGAGAAATCGATCTGGTAGAAATAGAGCTAGCACCAACATAAGGAGACTGGATCAACCTGTAAATCCCTCTATGCCCACGGCCACATCCAGTCACCCTGCTCGTATCATGAAAAACAAGGGAAGCATGGTAAAAAATAACATAGCAATGTAAATCTTTTGTAGTCCGATTGATAGACAATAAATTCATTGAGAATTCTGGTGCATGAAGAATATTCTATAGGCGTATAGAGGGAGTTAAATGGACCCCTCTGTCCGGTAACGAGAGAATGTGTCCCATCAGCAATGAGCATTAATTTATCATGGTGTACAAGGTTATAAGAACCGAACTATGTACGATCTCCACATAGATGATGAGAAGTTCCAGTTTCCATGATCCATTCTAGTCGAGTGTGACTAGTATATACATGAGTAATACTTGAAGTGCTGGTGGAGGCAGAAGCATCAACATCTAAAGGGCCAGTAGAAAAACTAGAAGATCCAGCAGCCGGGGGCATGATCTCTCTTAGTCGAGCTACAAAGTCATCGAAACGATGATCGATAGAATCATGGACATGCTCAGCTGGACTTGTTCAGCAACACAAGCTGATGGTGGAAAGTTGTGCATCGAATAACACATGTCCTCTGAATTATGAAGACCTGTGACAATATGAACATGGTTGGCATGGGCACGAGCCTCCTCTTCTGCGTGTGCCCCGCCCTCTGAATTGAGGCAAACCGCCTCTATCACGTAAAGATGCCATAGTTGATGACATCTGAGAAGATGCAACAGAAGGGGTGCTTAGTCTACTCAGCATGTGGTACACCTCCTCCATAGGCGGTATAGTAGCATCTATGTGTAATTGAGAGTGGGTTGAGTCATACTCAGGGTTAAGGGCTACCAGAAAGACTAGGGATGCCAATTTGGGTATTACCCATTGGGTATCCGACCTGAACCTGTCCCATTTAAGGACTCGAAACCCGTCACATTTACTTTTGGGAGGGTTTGGGTTTTAAATTTACTACCTATGCGGGTATGGGTTTGGGATTGCTTTGTGGGTACCCGAATCCGAACCCACCCCAAATTTGAATAAAAAATAAATACAAATATGTGTGTGTGTTGCGTTTTAGTCAAATTCATAAAATCCATTTCATATCTAACAGGTATCGATCTACATATATACAAATCCAACTCAGTTTTCTCCTCTCCGTTCATTTGTTCATATTCAACTACCTTTTTGTATCTTTAATAAATAAAAATTATCAACCCAGAGGAATTAAATGCTTAATATATATATATATATATATATATATATCAAGGCCTTAAATATCGGATTTCGGTTTCATTTCGGTTAGCCTTGAAAGAGAAATTCGGTGGAATTTCGATGAAATGGTTGGAAAATTAGGGAAATTACTTGAAAACTCATTTTTTTTTAAAAAATAGAGATTTTTAATATTCTTTAACTCAATAAATGAGATAGAAAAATAGTTTTTCGCTAATAGTAAGATATTAATATGATACGTTACATTAAATTTCCTTCCCACGTTCCAACAGTAAAAAAAGTAGTATTCTGCTCAGAACCAGACTTAGATTTGGAACTGTAATTAGAAGTCATTGGTTTCTCCTCTTCAACACGAAAAGGATGGTGACATGTGAGCACTCTTCATTAAGAAGGAGGTAACAAATATGATAACTGCTAATTAAAAAATACATATCAAAATCAAGAAAAAGAAAAAAATATAAATATCTTCAGTTAAAACTTTAATTTAACTCTTAAATCTTGTGTCTAACTGATTTGATTTGGATTTAGATATAAAATATAGAAACTAATTAAAGAAACTTCTTTAAACAATGTAAAACACTTTAACAACTCAACAAATTAGCGAATATACAAGTGAAATTCATTAATATATACAAATTTCGATGAAAGCGAAGAGTAGATTCCCTTATTTTTGTCGTTTCACCGAAATGACATGTAATTTGTTGAAATTTCGTTGACATTTCGGTGATATTTTGTTGAAATCTTGGAAAAAGAAATAAGGAAGCGTTTCGGTGATATAAAGAAATGGAAATTTTGGAGAATTTCGGTGGAATTTCATTGAAATTTGAGGCCATGATATATATATATATATATAAACTTTTAACATTCTCTACATTGTTCAGATCTTTGTGTACCACTATATTACATGATCTTCCTCTATTTAATTTATGTGTGAAAATCCGATTTACATTCATCAGTAGCTTAATATTTTATTATGTCAAATATGTGGGTACACATTGGGTGCACAAGTATCTGCTGGGTACATGGGTAACCGTTAGAAATTACTTGCTTAATAAGTTGGCATGTATGGGTAGGATTTTATAAATGGGTATGGGTTTGAGAATATTGTTGGAGTATTTGGTAGTGCACCTATTGAGTTGTAGCAGGGTAAATGGATCCTGGAGAAGATCCATTTACCCCATCCTGTGTTTAGTCCCATACCGCCCAATGGTGGGACTTGGAGGCTCTGGAGCGGCTATATAAAGAGCCCCAGACCTCCTGTACTCATTGAGAGAAAGTCAATAGATAAACACGCCCTGTAGAGGGCTTCTCCCGTGGTTTCATCCCGCTCCTCACGGAGTAGGGTTCCACGTAAAAATCCTGCGTTCTTGTTCTTTATTATCTTTTCCATGTTTACGCTTCCGCTTCCGATTTTCTAACATGGTATCAGAGCGGGTCGATTCTCGAGGTTTCTTAAGTTCTTTATTTTGTGTCGAGATTTGTTCTAGGGCTTATTTTGAAACCCTGATTCCACAACATTTTCAACATGCCGATTCATTGTTCATTAGTAAAGATTGATGAAGTTCTGTTTAAGAAGCTCTAGGGTTTCCCACGAAGCCCTAATTAAGATCTACAGGTCCAAGTGCTCAAAGCGGCTAGCCATCTCAATCTCGCACACGCTCCAGGCTACACGTGACTCCAGAATCCCATCTTCTGTCGAAGATCCTCGCAGGCGCCTATCTCCTATCCATGACGCCGCACGATCTTCCCCGCGTGAGAAGCTCCTTCGTATCCCAGAGATGGCGAGTTCTCGCGCGTACTGGCGACGCGAGGGTTCCAGATCATCGACTGTATGCGAGCAATGACAGGGTTTCGTTTCTGAAACCCTAGAGGCCCAGGCGGGGCCACCTCCCCGTACACGCAAAGCCCCAGGCGCCGCGGCGCGCTCCTCTCCAGTCAGGCGCAGGCGGTGCTGCAGGAGGAGCCTCCGCCCTCCTCACTCGCCGCGAACCTCGAGCTCCAGGCGCAAGCTGCGCTCTCCAGACCTCCGCCCTCCTCCTGTTCTGTTGGCGGCGACCTCTACTTGGCGGCTGGCGGCGATAGCTGCCTCCAGTGGAGGCAACGGGTTCCCCCTCCCCCCCAGGCGTGATGGTGGCGCACCTCAGCGAGCCCCCAGGCGCGAGGCGGCGCAAGCCCCTGCCGCAAGTTCCCCCAGGCGGCGGCGGCATTTTTTTCATGGAAGGGGGTTTCTCTGGGAACCCTAATGGGACCCGTTCGGTCTTCCTTTAAAAAAAAATGGGAGGCCGTGAGATGTTCAAAAAAAAAAAATTATTGCAGGCCTATGTGGCCAAGGGCTCGATTGAAAAAAAAAAGGGCTGCTTTGAGGGCCTATTTAGGCCGTGAGTACAAAAAAAGGGGGGGAGATTAAAAAAAAAAAGGGGCGCGTGTTTTAAAAAAGAAGAAGAAGAAGAAGAAGAGCCGCACGCAGTTCGAAAATTTTGTTTGATGAAAAGCCGTAAAAAAATAGGAGATGAAACGGCTTATAAAAAAAGGGATGGCGGCTATTAAAAAAAATTGCATGCATTTTGAAAAAAAAAATTATGATGAAAAGCCGAGAAAAATTGTGTAACGGCTTACAAAAAAAAAGTAACGGCTTATTAAAAAAAAATGACAAAAAGCCACAAGTTCATGTTCCCTCCCCATTCTTCATGTCTTCTCCCAACTTGGTCGACGTTCATGTTTTCCGACAAGTATGGGAGAAAGGGGGAGTATGGTGTAGAGTCACATGTCTTTTCCAGATGTCAGATGCCAGATGCAAATTATCCAGACCAGCCAGATATTTCAGACTCTACAGCGGTTATTCAGACTCGACGATCATTGTTTCCGAGTCTCCGGTTTCAGACACGCACGCGTGTGCGGTCATTGTCAGATGAGCATAAGTTGCCATCATTGTCAGAGGTCCCCATCATTCTTCTAGTTGTCAGGCCAGAGTTTTCATGTGAGCCATAGGGACTCCAGAGTAGAGGACCATTCCCTATGCCATTGAGGGCAAGGGTTTTCATGTGGTATCATAGGTACACCAGAGCAGTGCACCATTCTCTGAGCCAGATGGGAGAGACCCAGTTCTCCGACGAGGAGACTTCAGGTGCAGTTTCAGACTCGATGGTTAGATTCCGAGTCTTCAGTTGACTCACACTCCAGCCCGTTCGTCCTCCTCACCTGCACGGCATGAGAAGCAACGTCCTCGACTGCAGCATGTGCGCGTTGGGTTGATATTGTCCGTAGTGTCCTGTAGCGTGAGTTGAGTTTCTTTCTGTTTGTTTGTCCAAGCTGAGCATTGCATGCTCCAGCTTGAGGGGGAGTGTTGGAGTATTTGGTAGTGCACCTATTGAGTTGTAGCAGGGTAAATGGATCCTGGAGAAGATCCATTTACCCCATCCTGTGTTTAGTCCCATACCGCCCAATGGTGAGACTTGGAGGCTCTGGAGAGGCTATATAAAGAGCCCCAGACCTCCTGTACTCATTGAGAGAAAGTCAATAGACAAACACGCCCCGTAGAGGGCTTCTCCCGTGGTTTCATCCCGCTCCTCACGGAGTAGGGTTCCAGGTAAAAATCCTGCGTTCTTGTTCTTTATTATCTTTTCCATGTTTACGCTTCCGCTTCCGATTTTCTAACAAATATCGATACTCGTCCCAAACCCGACCTGCTGACATCCCTAAGAAAGACCCTATTCATAACAGAATTACGATAAGCCTTGTGTTGTTCTGGTGAGGCTGTCAGAGGTATGTATCTATGGAGTATCTCAAACATACTCCTAAGAGATGTGTACAAGGCATGAAGAGGATGATTACCTTGTTTGATCGTAAAAATATCATGCTGGAGTTGCAAGATTTTTGACTCATTCCTCACTTGAGAGTATGTCGTCGCCAGGATGTCCCATATTGCCTTTGCTATCGGCGAACTCAAGATATCATTGGCTATTTCCACAGAAACAATAACATATAGCCAAACTTTTGCATAAGCATCATTGACCTTCCATGAGGCATTGGTCCTAGTCTTGTCAGTCGACTCATCCTACGTCGGAATATGCTTCTTACTATGGCTCTACAAGAGATTGATGAACTGCATTACTCACAATTTGTAGTTTGTGTCATCCATCTTGACAATAGGTGACGGACCTTTAAAGGCATCCGTGGATGGAATATCAACTCTGTTTCCTGAAATAATGCCAGATTGATACACGATTGAGACCGTAGACAGGTGATGGTATGGCTACACGAACATCAAGGGGATGGTTGTGGGTGTATGCTCATATCGCAACCAACCCCAAGCAAACTCGTCCGTGGTATGAATAACATCTGGACGACGCTAGGGTAGGCTTAGAGAACCCACCGAGGCCTCGTGCGGAATCCTTAGATGAGGAAGAAGGGTCCACGCAAGGCTTGAGGACGACGAAGGCCGGTGGTGGCGGTGAGTTTCAGGTATAAGCCCCGGTCTAGGATCGTTGCTCTGATACCATGTGGAAAGAATGCAATAAGTTATCTATTCATGACATGAGGCTCTAGGGTTCTCTTATATAGAGGAGAAACCTATTGGGAAAATTATAAGTGTAGATAGAAAGAAAAGAAAATACCTAGAAAAGATAGAAGATAACTAATATCTCAACAGTTTAACAGTTGAGGATGTTGATGACCTTTTCTTTGGGTGCTCGATTGCGAGGGAAGTGTAGGTAGCTTCGCTTGTTGAGTTGGCATCAACCTCTAATTGAGTTTGTTTCTGACATGCTCTCGGCGATTTGGGACATGGGAGTAGGCTTATCAAGGTTTGGGTGGCTACTATTTTATTGTCTATGTGGCTTGCACAGAATGGATCTATATTTTGGAATGAAAGAATGTCCATGAAGAATGTTATAGATCATGCAAAAAGTCTAAATATCTTTTGGTTTTTGTAACTACTTTTTTGATATTGTGAATATATAGAAGTTTACCGGTGTGCATCTTCTCGATGTCCTACCACCTTTTTCCTAAAAGTAATCTTTAATAAATAGTGGGGTACTATTGTACTCCCATTTTTTTCTCTGGAACCTCTTAATTGATAGACAGACATTTTTTATTTCCATCTTTTATTAAGGCCAATGGCGCCACTTCATCCGGGCAGTCATACCCAGCTGACCATCTTCTATAATGGCTCTATTTGTGTGTTCGATTCCGTCACTCCTGAGAAGGTAGGAAGCAAAACATCTCTCCGTTCTCTCAATTAATGCAAACAACCAAACTCCCATTTAATGATGCCTTAATACAGGCCCAGGCAATTATGTTGATTGCTGCAGCGACAGCCTCAGCCTCTACAGCTATAAATAGTCGCAACACTGAGTTGTCCAGATCAGCTTCTAATATGGACATTGCTGCTCCAATGGTCTTAGCAAGATCTCCTTCTTTGCAGAGTTCCACTTTAGGTGCTACAACTCATGCAATTTCCCAACCCCAAGTACCACAGGCTATGTCTCAACTGCTTTCTAACACGATCAGTCCTCTCTGCAAGCTTCAGGCTGGTATGCTTGTTATCTTGTTCTCATGAATTTTGGTGTGATTAATCTTGACTTGATGTCACCTTGATTTACAGAACTTCCTATCGCAAGGAGGCATTCACTCCAACGTTTCTTGGAGAAGCGTCGAGATAGGTATATTAAGTTCACTTGGTGATGCTTAAATTGTCATCAAAAGCATATATACATCAACATTGCATACGTTTTCATAGGATGGCAAGGACAAGCAAAATAAATATGTTGCTGCAAAGCAAAAGGGTGCTTATTGAGAGAATCAGACATTGTTTACAATTTTACGTGACTAAATCAATTAATTGTCATCGTCCTTGCACAAGAAGGGTTTACTGGAGCTTTTGATAGCTCGACTAAAGAGGGTCTTTAGGATCATGTCTTTCTCAATTTACTTCAATGGAAGCCTTTCTGTGGATGGGACTGCTGCCGAGAATGGTCCACTATGTGCATCCTCTTAAAACTATGCATTTTGTCCTAGATATTGATGCTTTTGCAACTAGGGCTTTTGGAATATGTGGGCAGACCTTCTGTCTGGTTTCACTGATCTGAAGGCTTGGTTTTTCGATCCTTTTGTTATATATAAACAACACTACTTTAACTGGACAATTTTTGAGTGGATAATTTGTTATAGGAGGCAGCACATAGTGTCACATTGTTGTATGTTTTGGGAGGCATCAGGGACACGGCTCAAGGTTAATAATCAGCAGTGAAATTTTATGACTTCAAACAAATAAAGATAGAGTAGGTAAGGTCTGCATCTATATAGAAAATTGATATCATCTCTTTGTACATGATTTTCTTGGGAATTGGTGTTGGTCTTGTGATGGCTATATCTATGTACTACTTCCTTGTGCTTGAGAGCCTTGAGAAAAAGGCTATAAGGATGGACTAGAATTGCGTGAGTAAGATACAGCTGATTTCAAAGTCATATCGGAACATTAAAAGGTAACAATGTGGTAACCAAACTTTAAGATTTATCTCAATATAGTCCTTGACTATTGAAATTTAAGGTTCAAAAGACGAAATAATCAACTAAAATTCAAGTCAATAATTACACAATGATAAATCTTAAAGTTTGGTATACCACATTTTTACCTTTTAAAGTTCAGGTATAACGGAAGCAAAAACACGCAAATAAGATCAATCAAGCAAGACATAAACACACGAGCTTACAAAGTTCTCCCATAAATGGGCTACGTCCTTAGGCGGCAGTGATCGATTTTCACAATGTGGAGAAAGAAGAAAGTACAGAGGATAGATAGAGTCATAACCCTAGGGGAGTTTATATACTACTCATGTACAAATGGATCCCTAAAACAAACGGATCCATATACCTGAAATACAATAGAATCGCTTATAAAAAAATTCACCGGGGGCACTACTCCTACATCCCGCAGGGGGGAGCGCACCTGCTCCTCCCTCTACCAGACTCATTGAACGGACAACGAGACCCCCATCTTTTTGAGGTATGATACGACATGAGGGTACATATACGACGGTTCTTCAACATGGGGATGGTTAGGATTTAAGACATATCAACTATCTTCAACTTGAATAGAATCCTTTGAGAAGTTTTGCCAAGCTTTGTGGTGTCGTCGCAAACTCTCCTTGGGGTTACTGCCAACTGTCGACATTGAGCAAGTCCAAACAATGTTTGAACTTATTCTCAGTAATTGCCTTTGTCAACATATCAGCTAGATTATCTGTTGTGCTGACCTTCTTCATCTTGATCCTCTTCTTGGAATGAATAAAGTGATATATGACATCTATGTGCTTAGTCCTCTCATAATGCACATGATCCTTGGCTAAGTGTATTGCACTGAGACTATCACAATATACTATTAGCTTGATCCTACTGTAGATCGAGATCTCCAACCAAGCCCTTCAACCAGATGCCTTCCTTTACAGCTTCTGCCAAAGTCATGTACTATGCCTTTTTGGTAGACAAAGTAACTGATGGTTGTAAGGTATCCTTCCAACTGATGACATAACTCCCCAAAGTGAAAACGTAGTCTGTCATTGATCTCCTCTCATCAACATTTGCAACATAATCTGATTATGAATATCTAGCAAGCAAACATTGTGAATCACTTATGTAGGTGAGGTCAATGTCTAATGTTGATATCAGATAGCGGAAAATCTGCTTGACTACATAGCAATGCTCCTTCCTTGGAATGCCCATGAATATGCTAACAACGACACGGCATGAATGGTATCAAGTCTTGTGCATACCATGATAAGATTCTCAATTGCACTGGCATAGGGAACATGTGACATGTGTTCCTTATCTGCGTCTGACTGATATGCAAATGATGAATACTCGTAACAGATGGAGTACCTAGAGGCTTGGATGTTGACATCTCAAATCTCATTATAACTTTCTCAATGTAGTTCTTCCAAGATAAGAAAAACTTCCCTTTTGCATGATCTCTAAGGGTTCATTTGGTTGCAGGGTTGGGCAGGGTTGGGTTGGGTTGGGGTACTATTCACAGGGGTACCCCCTCCTCATAGTTTACTATTCACCCGACCCAACCCAACCCAACCCAACCCAACCCTACCCAAACCTACAACCAAACGAACCCTAATGATCTACATCCCTAAAATCTTATTCATTGCACCAATGTCCTTTTATGTCAAACTCTGAACTAAGGAGCTTCTTTAAATCATCTATGGAACTCTTCTTCTTGGCAGCAATCAACTGTTGCCGACATAGAGTAATAGATAGATGAAGGTCATGACCTTCACCTTGTGGTAAACACAACAATCATATGGTCTCCTGTTGAACCTATGACCAGTCATGATGCTGTCGAACTTTTTGTACCACTGCTTGGGAGACTGCTTAAGCACATACAAGGACTTTTTCAATCTGCACATGGTCTTCCTTGTCCTGAAATGCGAATCCCTATAGCTGGCTCATAAGACTTCTTCTTCAAGTTTATCGTGCAAGAAAGCTATCGTCATATCAAACTGCTCTAGCTCCAAGTCTCGATGTGCTACTAGAGCTAGTAGCACCTTGATATATGTATGTCTTACAATGGAGAGAATACCGCGTTGTAATACACACCTTCTTCTTGACTGTAACACTTCGCAACTAGGCATGCCTTATATCTGATGTCTTCACTCTATGAGATTCCTGTCTTTTTCTTGAAGACCCATTTGAATACTACGACCTTCCTCCCTTTTGGTAACTTAACAAGCTCCTATGTTTGTTTCTTGTGAAGAGACTCCCTCTCTTCACCCGTAGCAGCAAGCCACTACTCAAATTCTGCCCCTGCTGTAGCCTCCCTATAAGTGGAGGGCTCTTGAGACTATGCCTCCTTTGCAACCTGTAGTGCAAATGCAACCATGCCTTCAAATCCATATCTCTGTTGCAGTTGTATCTCTCTACGAGGTTGATTAGTAGCAACACTTGGTTGCCTCTCATCTGGTTGCTCAGATTTAGGCTGTTCATCAACAGTCTGATTAGGAGTGGTGTGATCAACTGCATAATAACTACTTGGTGTCAGTTCGAACTCCACCTATTCATGCACATCATCACATGCCCCTCCATCAATAGACTCACTACTCGAGTGAAGAATGGAATTTTCGCCAAATGTAACATTCTTGCTAACAATAATTATATGCTTAGAAGGTGACCGGATTCTGTATCCTTTCACTCCTACATCATATATTGTAAACACTCCTTTCTTTGCCTTGGTTCCAACTTCCCTTCGCTAATATGATGGTATGCAGGACAACCAAAGACACGTAAAACATAATAATCAACATGATTACTATACCATACCTTCATAGGTGTTTTGCAATCGATAGCATATGCGGGACTCTGATTCACAATGTAACATGTATTCACAGTTTCAACCCATAATGATCTGTCAAGACCAGCATTAGAGGGCATACATCTTGCTCTATCCTGAAGAGTCGTGTTCATTCCTTCGACAACTCTGTTCTGTTGTGGTGTAACTCTGATGGTGTGGTTTCTCACAATACCCTCCTTCTTGTAGAACTCATTGAACTCTGATGATTAAAACTCCACCCCATTATCTGTATAAACACTCTACCTTCTTAGAAGTATGGCTCTCCACCAAGATGTTCCACTGTCTGAAGGTCTCAAATGCCTCGTTCTCATCGTTAATAGATAGAAAATACCTGGGACCTCCCAAAGATGGGACCCGTGAAGGGCCCCAACAATCAACATAGATATAGTCGAGCATCTCCTTCGTTTTATGGATAGCTTTACTGAATTGCATCTTATGTAGATTCCCGAAAATGCAGTGCTCATAGAACTTCAACTTAGATCCTTTGAGATACCCGATGAGACATTTCTGACTGAGGATATTCATCCCCATCTGATTCATGTGTCCCAAGCACATATGCCATAATTTTGACTCTGATCTCACAACTTGGGATGTTACTGCAACAGAACCCGTAACTGCTGGTCTCTGCATGACATATATGGTCTTCTATTTTTTGCCCTTGATGACAAACATCCCAGCTTTAGTAACCTACATAACTCCTCCTTCAATGCTATACCTATATCCTTTAGAGTCCAAGACTCCAAAGGATATCAGGATCTTCCTCAGATCAGGAACATGGCATACTTCTATCACCGTCCTTACGATTCGATCATGCATCTTGATCTTCACAGAGCCGATCCATACAATCTTTCATGTTGTATCATTCATCGTGATAGCATTTCTACCATCTATGATGCAGCGTGACCCCAAATTATAGGGCCACATTTATTTGATTAAATAGTAGTCAATTTTATTTACGTTTTTTAGCGGTCGTATTGGTCTAATTAAATAATTGAGATCGCCTGTGATCTCAACGTTTATTTCGTAGATTTTAATTGTAATTTTGGTCAATTGAATAAATTAGAGTCTAATTAGGGTAATTAGAGGTCAATTAGGATAAAGTTGGTTGTCAATTTTAATTTATTTACTATTTTTGTAAACCATCTCTCCTATATAAAGAGATGGTAGTCCATCATTTTAGGGAGTCAATGATTATGAAAATTTGAGAGTTATCTCATTATCTCCCTCCTCCTCTCTCCTCCTGCGATCTCCGCGTTCTTCTTCTTCCATCACTCGTTACCGACGAGTATTTCTCTTCTCAACCCATCTCGTTCTTCTACCAAAATCCACAAAAAATATTATTATTTTATTAACGACGCCGCGCCGAATTCCCGTTTGCATCATTTGGTATCAGAGCATGGATATCGAATCGTTCCTACGATTCGACGATCCTGTCGACTATTGGTGTTCGAAGTTCGGTCTCCGCCGCCCATCTCATGATCCGTATCGTTCAAAGAAGTTCTATCAGCGACTTATATCATGCATCAAGGTGCACGCATGGTTGGACGCTCTAACCGACGAAGATCTCGCCGGCCACGACGAAAAGCTCGCTGTCCACGAAGAATCCGCTGCTGTCCAGATCGTTTTAGAAGAAGAAATCAATGAATCGGCCGCTGTCCAGCACTTTCCAGAACCAAATCCGTCGCCGGAATCGACCCTGCTGCCCCCTCCAACCATCCCGGCGCCACCCCAGCCTTCCCAGGTACCTCTCCTGCCCTCCCCGGCCCGCGCTGCCGTCAATCCCACCCCGACAACCCCTCTGACAACCCCCTATTCCCTCAATGCACCACCACCGACCACATCCCAACCCCCCAGCCCCCCTCTCCTTCGTCGTCACCCTCCCGCGCGCAAGCCTGCGACGCCGCCTCCCCGCGATGCCATCCTCGCCTCGCCCCCTTCATCATCCCCAGCAAACCCCCCCGCGAAACCCAACACCCCAGCAAGGCCCCCCCTTCTCCAGCCCCATACTCCCCGTGCCCATCCCTTCCGTAAACCCAACCCCGCCGCCTGCTACCTCTCCCCCTCCCATCGCCAGGCACCGCCGCCCTCTACCCACCGTGCCTCGGCCTTCTCTCCTCCTCGGAATAACGCCGCCCTCCTTTTCCCCTTCACAGGACCGCCCCCGCCCCTCTTGGTTACCCCTCCAGAGCCTCATCACCCAACCCCGTCGGTCCCATCGCTACCGCCAACTGCGCCCCACGCCAGCCGCCCGCCCACTCGCCTCCACACGACACGACGCCAGTGCAGGCCCTCACCGCCCAGCGGCCCGCGTTCACCGTGCGTTGCCGGCCCGCCAGCTCCAAGCCCACGCCACCGCCTCCACGAAGCCACCGCCACTCGAAGGCTGCCGCCGTGCAGGCCCTGCCGCGCGCGTGCCCTCCGTCAAGCCCCACCCCGCCGCCTTTTGAAGTCAAAGAAGGGAGCCCTAGCGGGTGCCATGTCAATCCCAGGAACCGAATCCCACCATTTTAGGGATTTGGGAGTGACTTGGAAAAATTGCAAAATTAAATCCCCCAAATCCTCTATTTACAGAAAGGTCCAGAACCTTATGGAAAGAGAGGAAAACAAAGGGGTGCGAAAATTGCGCCCACACCCCTGGCAAGAATTTTTAAAAACAGGGGCTGTTCCTTATCCAAATAGGACTATAGTCTTGGGTTTTCCCTATTTAAGGACCCCATGGCTTTATTCCTTAGACACATCTCCTCTTCTCCTCTCCTTGTGCCATTACTTTATTATGGCTTCTCCAAGGACCATATTCTCCATGCCACACCAATTTTTTGAGCATCATGGAAAGGAGTCAACAGTCGCGACGCCGCCGCCGTACGCACCGCACATGTTCTTCAACCACAACGGCCGTGCCTTTCCCGCCCGCACATGGATCCCGCCGTTCGCTCCACATCAGTTCTTCCAGAATACGACGGAATGCGCCGAATCATCCTCCGAGCCTGCAGTTCACGCAATTCGTCGGGAGCCGAATTTTTAAAGCGGTGGAGAGTTGATGCAGCGTGACCCCAAATTATAGGGCCACATTTATTTGATTAAATAGTAGTCAATTTTATTTACGTTTTTAGCGGTCGTATTGGTCTAATTAAATAATTGAGATCGTCTGTGATCTCAACGTTTATTTCGTAGATTTTAATTGTAATTTTGGTCAATTGAATAAATTAGAGTCTAATTAGGGTAATTAGAGGTCAATTAGGATAAAGTTGGTTGTCAATTTTAATTTATTTACTATTTTTGTAAACCATCTCTCCTATATAAAGAGATGGTAGTCCATCATTTTTAGGGAGTCAATGATTATGAAAATTTGAGAGTTATCTCATTATCTCCCTCCTTCTCCTCTCTCCTCCCGCGATCTCCGCGTTCTTCTTCTTCCATCCCTCGTTACCGACGAGTATTTCTCTTCTCAACCCATCTCATTCTTCTACCAAAATCTACCAAAAATATTATTATTTTATTAACGACGCCGCGCCGAATTCCCGTTTGCATCAATCTATCTTCTCATAGGTGCAGAACCAATCTTCATTGGGAGTCATATGGTAAGAACATCTTGAATCAAGAATCCATCTGCTATCTGTTGTCTTCTGGTTTGTGACGGTGAGAACTGGATCATCTTCAGAATCCCCTCCCTAAGCCACGACAACAACCGTGGATATCCCTTAGTTCTTCGGACAATCCTTCTTCCAATGTCCAGGTTCCTTGCAGTAATTGCAGATCTCCATAGAGTTGTGATTTTTCGACTTGAAATTCTTCTTTCCCTTCTTCGCATAGCCAGAATCAGCATGACTCTTTTCATGAGTCATAACCAAACATGAAACACTAGATTCCTGCTTCTCGGTAGCCATATGCCAAAGTTCATGCGTATGCTGACTCGCATGAACTTTTGTTAGGACTATCGATTCTCTTCCCACAATGAAGTTGGAACAAAATTCTCATGCGAAAGCGACTGAGAAACCAACAGAATCAATGCAACATCCTTATCTTCAATTTTAACCTGTACATTTTTTAAATCCATCAACACTGTATTTAAGCGATATATATGTTCTTTAAGAGATGTACCTTCCTGCATTCGAAGAGAGAACATGCGTTGCTTTTACAACAACTTGTTGGTCAGAGACTTCGTCATATATAAACTTCCGAGTCTCAACCACAGTCTGGTCTCGGTTTTCTCATTAATGACTTCCATGATGATTTCATCTGTCAAACACATCATGATCATTGAGTGTGCCTTCTCTTCTTGCACCGTCAACTCGGAGGGTTTGAGTGTCTTCTCCAGCATGATCTCATTTGCCATAAATTAAATTCGTTCCTCCCTGTGAACTTCTCGATCTTCAGATTGTACGACGTCTTCTTGCTTGTTGATCTTGACGGAACTCAATGCACTAATACCACTTTGTTGCGATTCGCGGAAGCAAACATACACTAACAAGATCAATCAAGAAAGACGCAAACACATGGATTTACAAGGTTCACCCGTAACTGGGCTACGTCCTTGGACGACGATGATAGGTTTTCACTATGTGGACAAAGAAGAAAGTACATAGGATACAGAGAGCCCTAAACTTAGGGGAGTTTATACACTACTTTTGTACAAACATATCCCTGAAACAAACGGATCCATATACCTGAATACAAATATAACCACTTATAAAAAAACTCATTGGGGGCACTGCCCCCACACTCCCGTAGGGGGGAAGCACGCATGCCCCCCAAAACCCAATCCCTCCCCCCTTCCAGGTTCATTGACCGAGCAGTGAGACCCCCGTCTTGTTGGGATATGGTACGACAGAAAGTGGTGCATACGACAATTCTTCAACCTGAGAATGGGATGGTTATGATTCAAGGCATATCAACAAACCTTTTTTTTAATTTACTCGAGTTGTGTTCTTTAGGACAGATGCTTGATTCTTTGGAAACCTGTCTTGTCATCCATATTGTCCTACTTATTTCATTTTTTAGATTGTCAAAGTAGTTGGAAAAAATGATGCCACCAAACTTGGGAAAGGGAGATAGGATTGGGAGATTTGCAGACAATGATTTAACCATTGCTGATAAAGTGGATGGTTGGGGTAATTTGGGAGATATTGTCTCTATTGTTCGCCGTTCTGTATGCGTCTTTGTTATAACTTGTAAGAAAGGGTAGCTGTTCGTCAGGGTATTTGAATTGTTTTTAGTGCTTTTGGGAAGAGACGAGTTATTTTTTCAGTTTGCTTCTCTAAGGAGACTTGGGCAAACTTGTTTGTTGCCTTTGTTCTTTGGTCCATGAGCCATTCGAAGTGGTGACAGTTACCTAGCCAGGTGCAGAGGAAGTGGTGGAGGGAGTTGGACACCATTTTTCATCCCCTTCATCCAAAAATTTTAACCTATGGATACAGTTGTCACACTCACTTCTATAATACATTAGAGGAAATGGAGTTTTGACATTTTATTGTGAGAGTTGTGTATGATCTACAGACCCCTGCTGTCATTGTTGATTGACCCAATCTTATCGACTGGCGATTGATTCCTGTTGATGGAGAAGGTGCTGTTCAAGTTGAAGGTTTTCCTTGAATGGTCTGTTGAAAAAAAGGTGTTACTAAGGGACGGCTTCCTAGATTTTAGGATGTGGACCTCTTGCTCTTTTAGCATCCATTTGGGATATATGTTTGGTGGGTTGCTGGACTTTTGTGGATTGGTAACTACTTTTTGATGCTTGCATAGCATCACATTTGGAGTTGACACAGGTTCTTCCTTTCTTCACATGGTCTTTGGGGCTAGATAGGAATAGATCCATCATAAGGCTAAATGCTGCTAGGAGTGCCTTTGTATAGTCACTTTAAAGTGGATGTTTTGCAAGGTGGTAAATTTTATGCAACTTATTTGGCTTGGAAGTTTAACTAACTGGGATGGTCATTGATATCAAGTGATCATTTGCTCATTCATTAAAACAGTGATAAACGAGAAGTCAGATATTAGATGGAGGGTTATGGAAAATTTTGGGGTTGGAATCAAGATTCCGAGGCTCTTAAAAAAATCAAGTTCTGAAATTCTTTTAGTACGCCGTGGGTGGTTTGCCATTCTATGTTGTTTAGGTGCCTTGTATCCCCTTGGGTTGTTACATTACCTGTAGATGGTTTAGCAATAAAATTCTAACTAAAATGATACAAGGAACTTTTTGTGTAATACACCTGTGAAAATGCTATGTTTTTAATTATATACTGTTAGATTTTGAAATATAATTTGTAATTGAATTATGTATTTTTTTCTATACGGGCAACGATGAATGCTTAGAGTGCCTTTATGGCCACTTTAAAGCAGGCATGATCCTTCGGTAACGTGGAAAATTTTACTCAAATTATTTGTTTTGGCAGTTTAGTTAATTGGGATGGTAATTGATCTCAAGTAATCACACTTTCTTTCATTAAAAGAGCAATAAACGAGTAGTTGTATAATAGATGGAGTGTTATAGGAATTTTTGGGGTTGTCAGAATGAATATTTTGAGGCTTTTAAAAATCAAGGCTCTAAATAAGGCAGTGGGCGGTTAGCCGTTCTATACTGTTTAGATGTATTGTATCCCATGGGTTGCTGCATTACATGTAAATGATTTTAGGAATGAAATATAAACTAAAATACCAAAATAATATATAGGACTTTGTGTATAGTACCCCTTTAAAATTGATATGTTTTCAATAATATATTATGAGTTTTGAATATCATATTAACTTTGTAATTAAAATATATTGTTTTTTTCCCATATGGGCAACAGTGGATGAGTACTTTGCATTTCATAAACATAAAGCAGTATAGGCAAAATGTTCACATTTTGAAATGACGAGAAAAAAACAATGGTTGAGAAGTTTGCCTATTAGTGAGTATTGTACTTGGCTAAATCTTGAGTGTGGATCCGTTCAGTCATTTACAATGTAAACACTGTACACATCCCATTGTTTGCGATTAAGTGGGAAAGAAGAAGAAAAACCTAGCTGCACGTGGACATTAGATCATCTCTCCTGTGGTTTTTACCTTATGTTGTTAAGGATTTTCACATAAATCATTGTGTTTGTATCATTGGTTTCTTGGTTGCATGCTTTCACACCCATTATCAAAGCTAATTCAATCAGCATCTGAGATTTTTCAGGGAGTCTCTTTGTGATTTTTTCATTTTAAGGGTGTCTGCATGACTGGTTGTTGGTTCAAGATTCCGTCTTTGCATCGAAGTCTTCCCACACAGATTATTGGTTACAGGGGTTTTGAAGCAAAACCCGCTTAAGTCTCTTGTACATGAGGTTCTCTTGTACATGAGGTTCTTGCAAATGACACTGTTGTAATTGATCAAGATGTTCTTTCTGCTTGATCAATGTTGATTCGGTGTTGTGAGCGATCATCATCGAGTGGTTGATCACTTTTACCCCTTATCTATTATTGAGAGAAAATAATAAATTGCTTATTCATGAGACCCTAGGGTTCTCTTATACAGAGGAGAAACCTGTTGGGCAAGTTACATAAGATGGGTGTAAAAAAAAGAAAATCAATCATTCTCAGCTTGGAACATCTCTAGAATGGCCCTCTAGCTAGGGCCTTTGTGAACACATCTGTTGTTTGATCTCCAGAGTTGACATGAGTAGTGGAGATAAAATCTTTCTGAATCATATCTCGAATGTAGTGACAATCTACCTCAATATGCTTGGTCCTCTCATGGAATGTTGGGTTGCTAGCGATGAAGAGAGCAACCTGGTTGTCACATTGAAGGTGCATAGGAAGAGGCACCTCAGCAGTTAGGTCAGTAAGAACGGATCTGACCCACATCATCTCTATACTCCCCTATGCCATGGTTCTGTACTTGGACTATACATTGGATTAGGAGACCACCGTCTGCTACTTGCTCTTCCATGATATCTAGGAACTCCCTTTAACACCGCAAAGCCAGAGGTAGACTTCATGTCCTTGGGACCTCACATAATCTACATCGGCACAAGCTGTAATGGCAATGGATGTACCTTTTCTAAATAAGAGACTGGTGCCATGTGATGTATTTAGATACCTCAGAATCATATGGATTGCATCCACATGTGCCTATCTAGGATGCTCCATGAATTGACTCACTCTGCTCATTGCAAATGATATATATGTCCTTGTAATGGTCACACATAGGAACTTCCCAACCAGATCCATGTACCTTATCTTCTTACCTCTTCAGGGTTGTCATCATAGAGCTTCATGCTCGGGTCAATGGAGTAGAGGCGGGCCTGCATTTTGCCATGCTCCTCTCAAGAGAAGATCTACAACATACTTCCTCTGGGCCGTCACAAGACCTCGCTGGTTCCTAGGAAGTTCCATTCCAAAGAAGTAACGTAGACTGCCAAAGTCATTGGTCACAAACTCCTGACCTAAAAAATCCTTAACTACTTGGATGCTCTGCACATCATCCTATGTAACAATAATATCATCAACGTAAACAAGTATGGCAATTGTACCTCTCTGAGACCTTTGAACAAACAGTGAGTGATCTTCTGTCGATCTCACGAACCCCGGATGCTCTATCAAATCCGAGAGCTTCTGAAATCATGTTCTTGAACTATGCTTAAGGCCATAGATAGCCTTATGAAGTTTACAAACCTTCTGACACTCCTCAGCAACGAACCCAGATGGTTGTTGCATGTAGACTTCCTCCTGCTAGTCACCATAGAGAAAGACAGTCTTCACACCAAGCTGATATATGGGCCAGTCTTGTGTCACAGCAACAGAAAGAAGGATTCCAAGTGTAGAATGTTGAGTTACTAGAGAGAAAGTATCATGGTATTCCACCCCATATGTCTAGGTGAACTCGCGAGTCACAAGTCTCGTCTTGTAGCAATCCATGCTGCTATCTGCACGGTGCTTCACGGTAAACACCCACTTGCATCTAACAACAGAAGCTCATGCAGGAGCTGTAACACTACTCCATGTGCCACGTAATTGTAACACGACCATCTCCTCCTCCATGGCAAGACATCATTAACTTTCCTGTATCACCTCCTGATATGTTAGTGGTATCTCCACGACTGACGGTCCCACAAAAAACCTCTGGAAATCCTCTGAGATTCAGCTTAAGGAAACATTGGTTGCAAGAGGATCGGTAGCATAAGTACATCTCTGCTTTCACAGAGCAATGGGCACATCAAGATCACCTGCCACCTCATCAACCTGTAAACCATCCTCCTGAGAGGGCACCTGCTCATCCTGTAAAGATCCTGCTGCATGGACATTTCACCAATGCCATTAGTAGAAATAATATGCTCATTACATACCTGAGGCCTGGTGGATGATGGTGAAGACCCATGACCAGGGGATTGTGCCAGACCTACAAACATAGAAATATGGTAACATATGGGCCAACATATTGGGTGATGGTGCGGGGGCAGGCCCAAGAGTAGGTGTTGGAGTATTCGTTATATGCGTCACATGTATGGGAGATGGGTAAATGGATCTCTCCAGGATCCATTTACCCCATCCAAGTGTTTAGTCCCACATCTACCAGTGGTGAGACTTGGAGGCTCTGTGGAGGCTATATAAGGAGCCCCCGACCTCTTGTATCAGATGAGAAAAGTGCAATAGACACACCAACCCTCTGAGGTATTCTCCCGTGGTTTCATCTCGCTCCTTACGGAGTAGGATTCCACGTAAATCCTACGTTCTTATTGTTCTTTATCTTTTTCCATGTTTTCGCTTCCGCTTCCTATTTTCTAACATGCTATCAGAGCGGGTTCGATTCTCGAGGTTTTCATGTTCTTATTTTTCGAGATTCGATTGATGCGGTTCTTGCTTATTCATATTCTGATTCAAGAATTCAGGAGTTTCATCAAAACCTTAAGTTCGAGCCTAAACAATTGAGAGCGGATATG
Organism: Ottelia alismoides; assembly: GCA_037367405.1. Lineage (NCBI taxonomy): Eukaryota > Viridiplantae > Streptophyta > Magnoliopsida > Alismatales > Hydrocharitaceae > Ottelia > Ottelia alismoides. Next base: position 255,758 of record JAZKJV010009430.1, read on the forward strand.
TTCATGATAGGGTTTTCTAAAATCCTAAACTTTGAATGTTCTTGAAGTTGTTCACTCCAAATCTGTTGGCAGCGCGCAGCCGTAGCAGGCATGTCCCACAACTACAGGCAACAACGACGTCCCTCTCGCCAGATCCTGCCTCCTGGCGCCTGCAGGCCCCATTTTCCGCTTTGCGATGCTCCACCCAGGCTCCCAACAGATCTCTCCAGAGTCCAGCAATAGGAGGCGGCATCGGCCAAGCACCGTAATCGGACCCCCCCTCCCCCCAGAGCGGCGCCACATCTCCAGATCGTGCTCGGTGGCAACTCACGCGATTCTCTTAGACGGCGCAGCAAGCCCGACTTCCAGGCGACGCCGCCCATCTCGCTACCCATCGCCCAGGCCGCCGTGCGTGAGAGGGCGCTACTTCATAAAAGGTGGCGCTACTCTACGTAGATCAGAAGAAGGCGTCGCCCTCTCCGTTCCTCCTTGCGCGCGACAACATAGAAGCCCTCGCCGGCGAGGTGCCCTTCAATCCAGGCGATGCATCTGCAATTCCTCCCTGTGCGCAGTTGGCGCACCTCCAACGGAAGATGCGGAAGATCGGAGCATCTCCAGCGCGTGCAACCCAGGCATCTCCAAGCGGTGGCGACACGCGAGCCCCGTCTCCTACTCCAGCTGGTCGCCGCTCGACCTCCATCTCTTGGTGGCGCCCACACGTGAGCATGTCCCCCCATCGGGAGCGGCGATAGAAAAAGGGTCAAGGGAATCCTAAGGGCCCGTAGCTCCTTTTTTTTAAATGCGGTTTCTTTTTAAGCCCAGATGGGTTGAAGGCTGGTTTGCTTAAAAAAAGAAGCTTTATTTTGGGCCCGGTTTGGCCGTGTATAAAAAAAGAGATGGTTGCAAGTTTTCGAAAAAAAGAAGAAAAAAAATGGAGAGAGAAGAAGAAGAAGAAAATACGTTTACAAGGTAAATGTTGTACACATTATTAAAAAAATATAGTTGTAATAAAAAAATATGATGATGGAAAGCCGAAAAAAATTGAAACGGCTTTAAAAAAATGTTTCAAAAAAAAGAGATTGAATGGCTATTAAAAAAATAAAATAACCGGAAAGAGAGAGAGAAAAATTGCAACAAAAGCAGAAAAAATGTGACGGCTTATTTGGTATTGTTTTCCCTAATTATCTTGTCTTCTCCCAACATAGTCGATGTCATGTATTCCGACTAGTATGGGAGAAAGGGGGAGTATATGTAGAGTCACAGGTCTATTCAGATTCTCCAGATGCAGATATCCAGATTAGTCAGATTTTCCGGACTCTACAGATATTTTGTCAGACTCGACGTCAGATTCCGGGTCTCCAGTTTCAAACACGCACATGTATGCGGTCTTTTCAGATGAGCACATGTTTGTCATCATTGTCAGTGGTCCCCATCCATTCTTGTTGTTTCGGCCAGAGTTTTCATGTGAGCCATATGGACTCCAGAGTAGAGGACCATTCCCTATGCTATGTTGGCAAGGGTTTTCATGTGGTATCATAGGTACTCCAGAGTAGTGTACCATTTTTAAGCCAGATGGGAGAGACCCAGTTCTCCGACGATGAGACTTTTTCATACTCCATTCTCCAGCGATCGTGGACTCCGACGAGGATCGCACAACCACGGTCCTTTTCAGTTCGACCCTTTTTAGAGATGGAGCAATTATCCGCATGTTGTGGTGGGCCAGAGTACTCTGACGAGGAGACTCATTTCCAGTTGCAGTGACTCTGACAGACACAGTACATAGCACATGCTCTCCGACGAGGAGATTCAACAGACTCACATTCCAGCCCGTTCGTCCTCCTCACCTGCACGGCATGAGAAGCAACGTCCTCGACAATAGTAGTTGTGCGCGTTGGGTTGATATTGTCCGTAGTGTCCTGTAGCGTGAGTTGAGTTTCTTTCTGTTTATCCAAGCTGAGCATTGCATGCTTCAGCTTGAGGGGGAGTGTTGGAGTATTTGTTATATGCGTCACGTATATGGGAGATGGGTAAATGGATCTCTCCAGGATTCATTTACCCCATCCAAGTGTTTAGTCCCACATCTACTAGTGGTGGGACTTGGAGGCTCTGTAGAGGCTATATAAGGAGCCCCAGACCTCCTGTATCAGATGAGAAAAGTGCAATAGACACACCAGCCCTCTGAGGTATTCTCCCGTGGTTTCATCCCGCTCCTTACGGAGTAGGGTTCCACGCAAATCTTGTTGTTCTTATTGTTCTTTATCTTTTTCCATGTTTTCGCTTCCGCTTCCTATTTTCTAACAACAGGTGTATGTACTGGAGGTTGTGGAGGTGGTGGAGGTGGAGATTGTGTTGATACTGGAGCTGGTGCATCTATATGAGGAGGCATATAGCTCCTCTCTAAAGTAAGACATAATCAACCTGTCACCTACAACAACTGTTAGAGTATTTGGAGCATGCGTCACTTATGTAATAGGTGGGTAAATGGATCCCTCCAGGGTCCATTTACCCCACCACTGAGTTTAGTCCCATACCGCCTAGTGGCGGGACTTGGAGGTCCTGTGGAAGCTATATAAGGAGCCCCAGGCCTCCTGTAACAGATGAGAAAGTCAATAGACAAACACGCCCCGTAGAGGGCTTCTCCCGTGGTTTCATCCCGCTCCTCACGGAGTAGGGTTCCACGTAAAAATCTTTTGTGTTCCATGTTTATCTTTATTTCTATGCTCTGTTTATCATTTCCGCTTCCGCTTCCGATTTTCTAACATGGTATCAGAGCGGGTTCGATTCTCGCGGAGTTGTTTTTTTTCATTTGAAGAGTCGATTCTGGTGTTTATTTCTTGAAGATCAACTCGTTTATATTCAATACGTTGCTCGTGTTCAAGTTCAAGAATCTGTTTTGGGGTTTTCTGAAACCCTAGATTTCTTTACCGAATTCCATCAGCCGCCAGGAGGCATCCTCCTTCCGATCGCACAAGCCTCCTTCCGATCGCACAACCTTTCCAGGCGGCGGCCCTCTAGGGCTCTGCAACCAGGAGCGGTGCCCCTCAGACCCATCAAATCGCCTCCAGGGCTCTAATAGGCGGTGCGCGAGCCCAAGCTCCTTTTGGCGGCACCCGCGAGATCTAGGCGACATGAGGTCGCTCCGTGACCCCCCCCCCCCCGCGTCATCTCCCTGCGCGGCGACTTCCAGGTAGCGCCGCCCCCCCTCCAAGCGTGCAGTCCTACGTGCGCACAGGCGCACCTCCCTTCTCCAGGCGACCGCGTCTCCTCCAGGTGACGCTGTTGATCCTGGCGCATACATCCCTCCCAGCGGCGGCGTACGGCCAGATCGCGACTCCACGCGAGTCCACGAGGCGCATCCAGATCGCAACGCGTGCGCTCCTCCTCGGGTGTCGCACCCTCATCGCGCAGGCGGCGCGAGGGATTCCCCTGCCTGGCGAGGACCCTCCAGCGCATCGTGCGGCGATGCATCTCCCAGAGCAGGTCCCCCGCGAGCCCCTCCAGGCAACGAGCCAGGGAGGCGATGCATGCCTCCCCAACCACGCGCGCCGTCCTTTCGATCTCTGACATCCCAGGCGGCCTCGCGGAGCCATCCGCCCTCCTACCTCGTGGCGCTCCAGTCCCACGCACGCGGTGCTGCTGCCGATTCCGAACCCTTCCTCGCGCGAAGCAGCACCTTCTTCATCTCCAGTGCTCCAGGCGGCGCAGCCCTAGCCGCACTCAGGCGGCAACCTTCCTCACGCGCCCCTCCTCCATAGACGCTCAGGATCGTGCTGAAGCCCCGCGCCCTCCACGCTGCTCCCACAGATGCTCCAACGGCCTCCCCCTGCAGCGGCGGCATCAAGAGAAAGCCCCCAGGGGGCGGCATGCGTTAAAGAGAGGGTTCCCATTGGGGAACCCTAGGGCTCGTGGCCCGTTAAAAAAAGATAACTGTGTTTTGTTTACTGGAGAGCCCAAGTAGGCCATATCGAAGAAAAAAAAAGAAGGAAGTGGGTTCAGTCGGGAAAAAAAATATAGAGGGAGATTTGTTTATGAAAAAAAAAGGAAGGTTGTTTAAAAAAAAGGAGAGGCGTACAAAAAAAAGGGGGGGAGCCGTACACAAGTGAAAAAAAAAAAGAGATCTGCAAAAGCCGAAAAAAAATGGTAAACAACATAAAAAAATATTAAAAAAAAAGACGGCTTATTAAAAAAAATGAAAGAAAAGCCGCAATGATTTTTGAATATCTATGTTTTGAGAAACCGAGAAAAGTTGTGATCGGCTAAGTGGTCTTGTTTGTCCCCATCATTGTTGTCTTCTCCCAACTTGATCGACGTCCATGTTTTCCGACAAGTATGGGAGAAAGGGGGAGTATATATGTAGAGTCACATGTCTTGTATTCCAGATCCAGATTCAGATACCAGTCTCCAGACCAGCCAGTTGATCAGACTCTACAGTTCGATTTCAGACTCGACAATTGATGTTCCGAGTCTCCAGTTTCAGACACGCACGAGTGTGCGGTCATATCAGATGAGCATATGTTGCCATCATTGTCAGAGGTCCCCATCATTCTTCTAGTTGTCAGGCCAGAGTTTTCATGTGAGCCATAGGGACTCCAGAGCAGAGGACCATTCCCTATGCCATTGAGGGCAAGGGTTTTCATGTGGTATCATAGGTACACCAGAGCAGTGCACCATTCTCTGAGCCAGATGGGAGAGACCCAGTTCTCCGATGAGGAGACTTCAGGCGCAAGTTCAGACTCGATGGTCAGGTTCCGAGTCTTCAGTTGACTCACACTCCAGCCCGTTCGTCCTCCTCACCTGCACGGCATGAGAAGCAACGTCCTCGACTGCAGCAATGTGCGCGTTGGGTTGATATTGTCCGTAGTGTCTTGTAGCGTTGTGAGTCGAGTTTCTTCCTGTTTGTCCAAGCTGAGCATTGCATGCTCCAGCTTGAGGGGGAGTGTTAGAGTATTTGGAGCATGCGTCACTTATGTAATAGGTGGGTAAATGGATCCCTCCAGGGTCCATTTACCCCACCACTGAGTTTAGTCCCATACCGCCTAGTGGCGGGACTTGGAGGTCCTGTGGAAGCTATATAAGGAGCCCCAGGCCTCCTGTAACAGATGAGAAAGTCAATAGACAAACACGCCCCGTAGAGGGCTTCTCCCGTGGTTTCATCCCGCTCCTCACGGAGTAGGGTTCCACGTAAAAATCTTTTGTGTTCCATGTTTATCTTTATTTCTATGCTCTGTTTATCGTTTCCGCTTCCGCTTCCGATTTTCTAACAACAACAACAAAGCCTTTTCCCACAATTAAGTAGGGTCGGCTACATGGATTCTTCGCCTCCATTCAGATCTATCTTGGGTCAATCCCAGGCTTATATCCAGAAAACAAAGATCCCTTCGTATGGTCTCATTCCAACACTTCTTGGGCCGTCCCCGCCCTCTCTTAGCCGGCTCAACATCCCAACACTCGCATCTCCTAACTGGTACATCAACCGATCTTCTTTGCAAATGACCAAACCATCTTAAGCGGTTTTCTTGCATCTTATCCTCGATCGGAGCAACACCAACTTTCTTTCTGATTGCATCATTCCGAATCCGATCTTTACGTGTGTGTCCACACATCCACCTTAGCATTTTCGTTGTCCACACGTCCATCTTAGCATTTTCATTTCTGCTACATCCATTCTCTGCACATGTCTATGGTTCACATGCCAACATTCATATCCATAGAGCATAGCAGGTCTCACGGCTGCTTTGTAAAACTTTCCTTTAATTTTTAAAGGAATTTTCTTATCACAGAGAACAACAGAGGGTCCTCTCCACTTTAGCCAACCTGCATTTATTCTATTAGTAACATCTCCATCAATTTCCCCATCATGTTGCAAAATAGATCCCAGATATCTAAAAGAATCTCTTCCGAATGTTATCATCACCAATCTTCACCTCAATTCCTTCACCATTGCTTCCATCAAAGGTGCGCTTCATATATTCTGTATTAGCCCTACTTATACGAAATCCTTTACTCTCCAACTCATGTCTCCAGACCTCAAGCTTCTCATTTTCTCCATCTCTAGTCTCGTCAATCAACACAATATCATCAGCAAATAACATACACCAAGGTAACTCATCCTGAATGTGACTTGTCAACTCGTCCATAATCAAAGTAAAAAGAAATGGACTCAAAGCTGAACCTTGATGTAAACCAATGTTGATGTCAAAATAGCCAGTCTTCCCAGACGGGGTCCTTACACAAGATAAAGCCCTATCATACATGTCCTTTATGAGGTTAATGTATAGGACAAACACTTCTCTCTTCTCCAAAACTCTCCACAATATCTCTCGTGGGACAGAATCATAAGCCTTCTCCAAATCAATAAAGATCATATGGAGGTTCTTCCTTTTAGCTCTATAAATCTCCATTGTTCTCCTCAGCAAATGGATAGCTTCAATAGTTGAGTGACCTGGCATGAATCCGAATTGATTTTCTTTGACGTTGGAAATTTGCCTCAACCTTCTCTCGATCACACGCTCCCAAATTTTCATAGTGTGACTCATCAGCTTGATACCTCTATAATTTGAACAATTTTGAATGTCTCCTTTATTCTTATAAAGAGGCACCACGATACTCCTCCAATCTTCAGGCATTTTCTTGCTTCTCCAAATAACATTGAATAGATTTGTAAGCCAAGTCAAACCGCGATCACCTAAAACTTTCCATACTTCTACAAGGATGTCATCCGGTCCTACACCTTTCCCAGGTCTCATAACCTTCAAAGCCTCCTCTACTTCCTTTCTTTGTATCCGTCTATAGCTTGCACGATTCAAGTAACTTTCACTACTAGCTAGATCACTCAAAGTGATCTCTCTATTTCCCTTCCCCAATGAAAAGTTTATGGAAGTATTGCTCCCATCTAGTCTCTATATCCTTCTGAGTAACAAGCATGTGACCTTCCTCGTCCTTAATGCATCTCACTTGAGAAAGGCCTTTGGTCTTTCTTTCTCTTGCTTTGGCTAACCTGAATATATCCTTCTGGCCCTCCTTAGAGTCGAGATTTTTATACAAAACTTCATAAGCTTTCGACTTAGCCTCGCTTACAGCCTTCTTTGCTTCCTTCTTTGCTATTTTGTAGTTTGTGACAGTTTCCTCTGTTCTATCCTTAGACATAACTTTAAAGCATGCTCTTTTAATTTTTAGCTTCTCTTGCACCCCTTCACTCCACCACCAAGCCTCCTTTTGACCTGGGGCTCCTCCCTTTGACTCTCCTAGCATCTCTTTGGCTACCTTTTGGATACAAGATGCTACTGCCTCCCATATCTCGTTTGCACTTCGACTACAATCCCAAGATAAATCTTCTAAAACCTTCTCCCTGAAGCTCGATTGCTTCAGTGGAAGATTCCACCATCTAGTTCTACTGATCTTAGGAACCCTCTTTTTCTTTATCAGCTCTTTTATTTCTACATCCAGGACTAACAAGCGATGTTGGGTTGTCAAACTCTCTCCTGGGATTACTTTGCAGTTTTTACAACACAACCGATCTCTTCTCCTCAACGCAAAGTAATCTATCTGTGTTCTCGTTGGCCCATTCTTATAAGTAATTAAATGCTCCTCCCTCTTCTTGAAGAGAGTGTTTGCTATGAAAAGATCATATGCCGTTACAAAATTTAGGATGACTTTTCCCTCTTCATTTCTATCCCCAAAACCGTGTCCTCCATGAACACTAGCATACCCTGAAGCATCTTTTCCCACATGTCCATTAAGATCTCCATCTATGCAAATCATCTCTCTTTGTGGGATTCCTTGTAAAATCTTATCTAGATCCTCCCAAAAAGCTTGTTTAGTCCTTTCATCTAAACCAATTTGCGGTGCATAAACTGAGATTATATTTTAGAATTTCTTCTTCAAGCACCAATTTTAGCAAAATAATCCGATCCCCAAATCTTTGCACCTCAACCACACAATCCTTCAAATCCTTATGAACAACCACTCCAACACCGTTTCTACCCTTATCTTTACCTGAATACCAAAGTTTAAAGCCTGTCTTCTCGATCTCCCTTGCTTTCTCTCCAACCCATTTAGTCTCTTGAAGACATAGTATATGAATCTTCCTTCTTTCCATCGTATCCACTATCTCCATCGATTTTCCAGTCAAAGTGCCAATATTCCAACTACCAATCAGCAACTTCCGTTGCAATATCTTTTGGACTAACTTCTTTACTCGCATGCGTCCATTATGCGAGAACCCTTGTAAATTTTGGACTGCATCCGGGCAGTGATGCAGCGGAACTAGCTTAATTACCCGCATGCGTTCCTCATGCGAGAACCCTTGCAAATTTTGAACTACATCCAGGCTGCGATGTAGCGGCTCTTGCCAATTTTTCATTGCATTCGGGCGATGCAACGCGTCGCAAGTAGGGAATGCCCCAACGAAATCTGTATGTTTGCTTAAATCCATGTTGAAAAGATCCGACTGTCATGAGGCAACATCCTAAATAATATTTTTTTAAAAAAATATTTAGGAAGTTGTCTCCGACTGTTTTACGCTGGCTGTCGGCTACCTAACGCAACCCTCCTCATTTACCCGGGCTTGGGACCGGCCATGGCTGAGTTATAATCAACCTGTCACCTATAAGAGAGAAATACATAATAGACTCAAAGAAGGTAATATCATCACACTTTTTGTGGTCGGTTTTGCGGAGATTGGGCTTCCCGGACAAATGGATTTCTTGGATGAGGCGTTGTGTTACCACGACATCTTTTTTGGTCTTGATAACAGAAGGCCGGAGGGGGGTTGGATTCAACCTCGTAGAGGGGTGCGTTAGGGGTGCCCCCTTGCGCCAATGCTATTCATCCTTGCGGCCGATGTGTTGGTTGATATGGCGTCGGGTGTGATCAGCCTTGGTCTCTCGGGAGGCTACTCAAGGGAGGGGTTACAGGTTTCCTCTCATCTAATATGCGGACGACACTCTTTTCCTCATTGAGGGGGGTATCGAGGAGGCCACTGGGATGGCTGCGACGCTGGAGATTTTTTCCGAGTTGTCTGGTATGTGCAAAAATGACAGCAAATCGTCTTTCGTCCCGTTCGGGCTTGCGGAGCAAGTTGCTGATGGGCTGGCCGTGGCTTTGGCATCTGCCCACGTTTCTTTGCCTATTGAGTACCTCGGCATGACTCTGGCTCTGGGGAGAACGAGGCTTCGTGACTGGCTGAGGGTGGTGGAGAAAGTGGAGATGAGATTGGCGGGGTGGAAAGCTGCTATCCTGTCGAAGGGAGGTAGATTGGTTCTGCTCAAGGCCGTATTATCTTCCATACCAACTTATTTTATTGCTAACCGCAAGGTTCCGAAGGGGATTCGTGCGGGACTGGAAAAGAGGACGCGTGCGTTTTTGTAGGGGAGCCATTATTTGGGCGTGGGGGGATCCATCTGGTGGGATGTGAGGATATCACGCGTAATAAGGATTTGGGGGACCTGGGGGTGAAATTTCTGGAGCAGATGAATGAGGCGTTTTTGCTTAAATGGGGCGGGTAGGGTCTGGGGCCCGGGAGAAGATCTCGTCTGCATGGTCGTTCGAAGCATATATGGAGTGAAGGGAGCACCCCAATCGCATTTAAATAAGCTATCAGCCATGACGCCTTTTGGAGGGGCGTGGTGAAGGCTTTCGTGAAGAATTTAGCTCTATTCAGACCAGTTATTGGGAGGGGGAAGACCTTCTCTTTTTGGGTGGATGATTGGACGGGGCGGGAGCTATGTGCTTTCGATTCCCCCGTTTATATGCCTTGGCAGAAAATAAGTTGTGCTCGGTGAAGGACTGCTGGGTGGATGGGACTTGGTGGCCATCTTTCGCCGCTAACTTCTCGGATCAGAGATTTGATGAATTCTTGGAGCTGCTTGACGCCTTGAGGGAGGTGGGGGCTCCTAGTGGGGGAAGAAATCACTGGTGTTGGAAGGATGGACCGTTCTCGGTCAGGGGGGCTTACGGGGCCATCTCCAGGCCGCCACCGGCAAACTCGGAGTTGCTGAGCAGGGACTGTGCAAATATTTGGGCCAATAACCTTCTTGAGAGAATTGGAATCTTCCTGTGGCTTCTTAGGAGGAAGAGGTTGATGACGCGTGATCGGTGCGTCAGGTTCCTGGGCTCCGTTGCGAACAGATGCCTAATTTGTGATAGTGCGATTGAATCTGTAGAACATTTATTTTTTTCTTGTCCCGTGGTGTATTAAGTTTGGCAGGAGGTTGATGTTGATTGGTGCTGCTTCGACGACTTTCAGGCCTTCTGGAATTCGATCTACACAAATAGGGCTAGACCAAGGAGGGAGCAGCTGTATCCCATGGCTATTCTCTGGGCGATCTGGCGTGGAAGGAATGACTTGTTGTTCTCGGGACAAAGGTTTTATAAAGATAACGTAGGGATTTTTGCAAAGATGCTGTTAGATGACTGGATGTTGTAGTGTTCTTTTTGGTGCGTCTTGGGCGCTATAATTTTGTCCTTTTGTAGTTTCTCTTTTGTTTTATGAATAAATTTTGATGGGGTGGACACCACCGAGTGTTTCCCCCTACCTTGCAGACTTTCAAAAAAACATAATACTTCCGTCGAACCGGATCAAAACATCGATATCCCTTCTGGGTACAAGAATAGCCTATAAATACACACTTGACAACTCTAGGAGAGAGCTTGTCATGACCATGCATCATATGGTGCCAAACACATGGGTTGTAAGGGAGAACATGTCCTTCTCGAGAAATGCAATCGAGAAAAAAAAAAA